>CM069443.1:370812-667357 GCA_035610835.1 Ophiura sarsii
GGACCCCTAGTGACCCCTTTTCTTGACCTTTGACCTGGTCAATATGATTGACTTATTTTCTTGGCTCATCAAACCAAACAAGATGTCAAAGTTTGGTCCAAATCGGACAATGTCTTAACTTTTATGCCTGTAAAGTTCAATGACCCCTAGTGACCCCATATGACATGTGAATTTTAATAGCAGGAGACCCTATATGCACATGGTCATAAGGAATCATTTGACTAATTGTGGCGATTGTAACATGTAAACTGTAGGAGGAGTAGCGTTTTTAAGGATATTCACATTTTGACCTCTAGTGACCCTTGTTGACCTTTGACCTAATTCAAATGATTGACTTATTTTCTTGGCTCATCAAATCAAACAAGATGTCAAAGTTTCGTCCAATCGGACAATGTCTTAACTTTTATGCCTGTAAAGTTCAATGACCCCTAGTGACCCCCATATGACATGTGAATTTTAATCGCAGGAGACCCTATATGCACATGGTCATAAGGAATCATTTGACCAAGTATGGTGATTGTAACATGTAAACTGTAGGAGAAGTAGCGTTTTTAAGGATATTCACGTTTTGACCTCTAGTGACCCCTTGTTGACCTTTGACCTAATTCAAATGATTGACTTATTTTCTTGGCTCATCAAACCAAACAAGATGTCAAAGTTTGTCCAAATCGGACAATGTCTTAACTTTTATGCCTGTAAAGTTCAATGACCCCTAGTGACCCCATATGACATGTGAATTTTAATAGCAGGAGACCCTATATGCACATGGTCATAAGGAATCATTTGACCAAGTATGGTGATTGTAACATGTAAACTGTAGGAGAGTAGCATTTTAAAGGAGCGTTTGGAAGAAAGAAATCTGAGGAGCACAGTATATTGGTTTGCTGCGCAAAAACCAATATAAAGACACACAGGGTAAAATGTAAGACTTGCTCCGATTTTGACCGGTGATGGCTCATTTTGTAGGCATTGATGAGACAAGAAAAAAAGTCAATCATTTTTTTGGGGTCAAACGGTCAAGAAAAGGTCACTAGGGGTCCTAATGTAGTAAACATTTACATTTTGACCCCTAGTGACCCCTTCTTGACCTTTGACCTGGTCAATATGATTGACTTATTTTCTTGGCTCATCAAACCAAACAAGATGTCAAAGTTTGGTCCAAATCGGACAATGTCTTAACTTTTATGCCTGTAAAGTTCAATGACCCCTAGTGACCCCATATGACATGTGAATTTTAATAGCAGGAGACCCTATATGCACATGGTCATAAGGAATCATTTGACTAATTGTGGCGATTGTAACATGTAAACTGTAGGAGGAGTAGCGTTTTTAAGGATATTCACATTTTGACCTCTAGTGACCCCTTGTTGACCTTTGACCTAATTCAAATGATTGACTTATTTTCTTGGCTCATCAAATCAAACAAGATGTCAAAGTTTCGTCCAAATCGGACAATGTCTTAACTTTTATGCCTGTAAAGTTCAATGACCCCTAGTGACCCCATATGACATGTGAATTTTAATCGCAGGAGACCCTATATGCACATGGTCATAAGGAATCATTTGACCAAGTATGGTGATTGTAACATGTAAACTGTAGGAGAAGTAGCGTTTTTAAGGATATTCACGTTTTGACCTCTAGTGACCCCTTGTTGACCTTTGACCTAATTCAAATGATTGACTTATTTTCTTGGCTCATCAAACCAAACAAGATGTCAAAGTTTGGTCCAAATCGGACAATGTCTTAACTTTTATGCCTGTAAAGTTCAATGACCCCTAGTGACCCCATATGACATGTGAATTTTAATAGCAGGAGACCCTATATGCACATGGTCATAAGGAATCATTTGACCAAGTATGGTGATTGTAACATGTAAACTGTAGGAGAAGTAGCATTTTAAAGGAGCGTTTGGAAGAAAGAAATCTGAGGAGCACAGTATATTGGTTTGCTGCGCAAAACCAATATAAAGACACACAGGGTAAAATGTAAGACTTGCTCCGATTTTGACCGGTGATGGCTCATTTTGTAGGCATTGATGAGACAAGAAAAAAAGTCAATCATTTTTTTGGGGTCAAAGGTCAAGAAAAGGTCACTAGGGGTCCTAATGTAGTAAACATTTACATTTTGACCCCTAGTGACCCCTTCTTGACCTTTGACCTGGTCAATATGATTGACTTATTTTCTTGGCTCATCAAACCAAACAAGATGTCAAAGTTTGGTCCAAATCGGACAATGTCTTAACTTTTATGCCTGTAAAGTTCAATGACCCCTAGTGACCCCATATGACATGTGAATTTTAATAGCAGGAGACCCCTATATGCACATGGTCATAAGGAATCATTTGACTAATTGTGGCGATTGTAACATGTAAACTGTAGGAGGAGTAGCGTTTTTAAGGATATTCACATTTTGACCTCTAGTGACCCTTGTTGACCTTTGACCTAATTCAAATGATTGACTTATTTTCTTGGCTCATCAAATCAAACAAGATGTCAAAGTTTCGTCCAAATCGGACAATGTCTTAACTTTTATGCCTGTAAAGTTCAATGACCCCTAGTGACCCCATATGACATGTGAATTTTAATCGCAGGAGACCCTATATGCACATGGTCATAAGGAATCATTTGACCAAGTATGGTGATTGTAACATGTAAACTGTAGGAGAAGTAGCGTTTTTAAGGATATTCACGTTTTGACCTCTAGTGACCCCCTTGTTGACCTTTGACCTAATTCAAATGATTGACTTATTTTCTTGGCTCATCAAACCAAACAAGATGTCAAAGTTTGGTCCAAATCGGACAATGTCTTAACTTTTATGCCTGTAAAGTTCAATGACCCCTAGTGACCCCATATGACATGTGAATTTTAATAGCAGGAGACCCTATATGCACATGGTCATAAGGAATCATTTGACCAAGTATGGTGATTGTAACATGTAAACTGTAGGAGAAGTAGCATTTTAAAGGAGCGTTTGGAAGAAAGAAATCTGAGGAGCACAGTATATTGGTTTGCTGCGCAAAACCAATATAAAGACACACAGGGTAAAATGTAAGACTTGCTCCGATTTTGACCGGTGATGGCTCATTTTGTAGGCATTGATGAGACAAGAAAAAAAGTCAATCATTTTTTTGGGGTCAAAGGTCAAGAAAAGGTCACTAGGGGTCCTAATGTAGTAAACATTTACATTTTGACCCCCTAGTGACCCCTTCTTGACCTTTGACCTGGTCAATATGATTGACTTATTTTCTTGGCTCATCAAACCAAACAAGATGTCAAAGTTTGGTCCAAATCGGACAATGTCTTAACTTTTATGCCTGTAAAGTTCAATGACCCCTAGTGACCCCATATGACATGTGAATTTTAATAGCAGGAGACCCTATATGCACATGGTCATAAGGAATCATTTGACTAATTGTGGCGATTGTAACATGTAAACTGTAGGAGGAGTAGCGTTTTTAAGGATATTCACATTTTGACCTCTAGTGACCCTTGTTGACCTTTGACCTAATTCAAATGATTGACTTATTTTCTTGGCTCATCAAATCAAACAAGATGTCAAAGTTTCGTCCAAATCGGACAATGTCTTAACTTTTATGCCTGTAAAGTTCAATGACCCCTAGTGACCCCATATGACATGTGAATTTTAATCGCAGGAGACCCTATATGCACATGGTCATAAGGAATCATTTGACCAAGTATGGTGATTGTAACATGTAAACTGTAGGAGAAGTAGCGTTTTTAAGGATATTCACGTTTTGACCTCTAGTGACCCCTTGTTGACCTTTGACCTAATTCAAATGATTGACTTATTTTCTTGGCTCATCAAACCAAACAAGATGTCAAAGTTTGGTCCAAATCGGACAATGTCTTAACTTTTATGCCTGTAAAGTTCAATGACCCCTAGTGACCCCCATATGACATGTGAATTTTAATAGCAGGAGACCCTATATGCACATGGTCATAAGGAATCATTTGACCAAGTATGGTGATTGTAACATGTAAACTGTAGGAGAAGTAGCATTTTAAAGGAGCGTTTGGAAGAAAGAAATCTGAGGAGCACAGTATATTGGTTTGCTGCGCAAAACCAATATAAAGACACACAGGGTAAAATGTAAGACTTGCTCCGATTTTGACCGGTGATGGCTCATTTTGTAGGCATTGATGAGACAAGAAAAAAAGTCAATCATTTTTTTGGGGTCAAAGGTCAAGAAAAGGTCACTAGGGGTCCTAATGTAGTAAACATTTACATTTTGACCCCTAGTGACCCCTTCTTGACCTTTGACCCTGGTCAATATGATTGACTTATTTTCTTGGCTCATCAAACCAAACAAGATGTCAAAGTTTGGTCCAAATCGGACAATGTCTTAACTTTTATGCCTGTAAAGTTCAATGACCCCTAGTGACCCCATATGACATGTGAATTTTAATAGCAGGAGACCCTATATGCACATGGTCATAAGGAATCATTTGACTAATTGTGGCGATTGTAACATGTAAACTGTAGGAGGAGTAGCGTTTTTAAGGATATTCACATTTTGACCTCTAGTGACCCTTGTTGACCTTTGACCTAATTCAAATGATTGACTTATTTTCTTGGCTCATCAAATCAAACAAGATGTCAAAGTTTCGTCCAAATCGGACAATGTCTTAACTTTTATGCCTGTAAAGTTCAATGACCCCTAGTGACCCCATATGACATGTGAATTTTAATCGCAGGAGACCCTATATGCACATGGTCATAAGGAATCATTTGACCAAGTATGGTGATTGTAACATGTAAACTGTAGGAGAAGTAGCGTTTTTAAGGATATTCACGTTTTGACCTCTAGTGACCCCTTGTTGACCTTTGACCTAATTCAAATGATTGACTTATTTTCTTGGCTCATCAAACCAAACAAGATGTCAAAGTTTGGTCCAAATCGGACAATGTCTTAACTTTTATGCCTGTAAAGTTCAATGACCCCTAGTGACCCCCATATGACATGTGAATTTTAATAGCAGGAGACCCTATATGCACATGGTCATAAGGAATCATTTGACCAAGTATGGTGATTGTAACATGTAAACTGTAGGAGAAGTAGCATTTTAAAGGAGCGTTTGGAAGAAAGAAATCTGAGGAGCACAGTATATTGGTTTGCTGCGCAAAACCAATATAAAGACACACAGGGTAAAATGTAAGACTTGCTCCGATTTTGACCGGTGATGGCTCATTTTGTAGGCATTGATGAGACAAGAAAAAAAGTCAATCATTTTTTTGGGGTCAAAGGTCAAGAAAAGGTCACTAGGGGTCCTAATGTAGTAAACATTTACATTTTGACCCCTAGTGACCCCTTCTTGACCTTTGACCTGGTCAATATGATTGACTTATTTTCTTGGCTCATCAAACCAAACAAGATGTCAAAGTTTGGTCCAAATCGGACAATGTCTTAACTTTTATGCCTGTAAAGTTCAATGACCCCTAGTGACCCCATATGACATGTGAATTTTAATAGCAGGAGACCCTATATGCACATGGTCATAAGGAATCATTTGACTAATTGTGGCGATTGTAACATGTAAACTGTAGGAGGAGTAGCGTTTTTAAGGATATTCACATTTTGACCTCTAGTGACCCTTGTTGACCTTTGACCTAATTCAAATGATTGACTTATTTTCTTGGCTCATCAAATCAAACAAGATGTCAAAGTTTCGTCCAAATCGGACAATGTCTTAACTTTTATGCCTGTAAAGTTCAATGACCCCTAGTGACCCCATATGACATGTGAATTTTAATCGCAGGAGACCCTATATGCACATGGTCATAAGGAATCATTTGACCAAGTATGGTGATTGTAACATGTAAACTGTAGGAGAAGTAGCGTTTTTAAGGATATTCACGTTTTGACCTCTAGTGACCCCTTGTTGACCTTTGACCTAATTCAAATGATTGACTTATTTTCTTGGCTCATCAAACCAAACAAGATGTCAAAGTTTGGTCCAAATCGGACAATGTCTTAACTTTTATGCCTGTAAAGTTCAATGACCCCTAGTGACCCCATATGACATGTGAATTTTAATAGCAGGAGACCCTATATGCACATGGTCATAAGGAATCATTTGACCAAGTATGGTGATTGTAACATGTAAACTGTAGGAGAAGTAGCATTTTAAAGGAGCGTTTGGAAGAAAGAAATCTGAGGAGCACAGTATATTGGTTTGCTGCGCAAAACCAATATAAAGACACACAGGGTAAAATGTAAGACTTGCTCCGATTTTGACCGGTGATGGCTCATTTTGTAGGCATTGATGAGACAAGAAAAAAAGTCAATCATTTTTTTGGGGTCAAAGGTCAAGAAAAGGTCACTAGGGGTCCTAATGTAGTAAACATTTACATTTTGACCCCTAGTGACCCCTTCTTGACCTTTGACCTGGTCAATATGATTGACTTATTTTCTTGGCTCATCAAACCAAACAAGATGTCAAAGTTTGGTCCAAATCGGACAATGTCTTAACTTTTATGCCTGTAAAGTTCAATGACCCCTAGTGACCCCATATGACATGTGAATTTTAATAGCAGGAGACCCTATATGCACATGGTCATAAGGAATCATTTGACTAATTGTGGCGATTGTAACATGTAAACTGTAGGAGGAGTAGCGTTTTTAAGGATATTCACATTTTGACCTCTAGTGACCCTTGTTGACCTTTGACCTAATTCAAATGATTGACTTATTTTCTTGGCTCATCAAATCAAACAAGATGTCAAAGTTTCGTCCAAATCGGACAATGTCTTAACTTTTATGCCTGTAAAGTTCAATGACCCCTAGTGACCCCATATGACATGTGAATTTTAATCGCAGGAGACCCTATATGCACATGGTCATAAGGAATCATTTGACCAAGTATGGTGATTGTAACATGTAAACTGTAGGAGAAGTAGCGTTTTTAAGGATATTCACGTTTTGACCTCTAGTGACCCCTTGTTGACCTTTGACCTAATTCAAATGATTGACTTATTTTCTTGGCTCATCAAACCAAACAAGATGTCAAAGTTTGGTCCAAATCGGACAATGTCTTAACTTTTATGCCTGTAAAGTTCAATGACCCCTAGTGACCCCATATGACATGTGAATTTTAATAGCAGGAGACCCTATATGCACATGGTCATAAGGAATCATTTGACCAAGTATGGTGATTGTAACATGTAAACTGTAGGAGAAGTAGCATTTTAAAGGAGCGTTTGGAAGAAAGAAATCTGAGGAGCACAGTATATTGGTTTGCTGCGCAAAACCAATATAAAGACACACAGGGTAAAATGTAAGACTTGCTCCGATTTTGACCGGTGATGGCTCATTTTGTAGGCATTGATGAGACAAGAAAAAAAGTCAATCATTTTTTTGGGGTCAAAGGTCAAGAAAAGGTCACTAGGGGTCCTAATGTAGTAAACATTTACATTTTGACCCCTAGTGACCCCTTCTTGACCTTTGACCTGGTCAATATGATTGACTTATTTTCTTGGCTCATCAAACCAAACAAGATGTCAAAGTTTGGTCCAAATCGGACAATGTCTTAACTTTTATGCCTGTAAAGTTCAATGACCCCTAGTGACCCCATATGACATGTGAATTTTAATAGCAGGAGACCCTATATGCACATGGTCATAAGGAATCATTTGACTAATTGTGGCGATTGTAACATGTAAACTGTAGGAGGAGTAGCGTTTTTAAGGATATTCACATTTTGACCTCTAGTGACCCTTGTTGACCTTTGACCTAATTCAAATGATTGACTTATTTTCTTGGCTCATCAAATCAAACAAGATGTCAAAGTTTCGTCCAAATCGGACAATGTCTTAACTTTTATGCCTGTAAAGTTCAATGACCCCTAGTGACCCCATATGACATGTGAATTTTAATCGCAGGAGACCCTATATGCACATGGTCATAAGGAATCATTTGACCAAGTATGGTGATTGTAACATGTAAACTGTAGGAGAAGTAGCGTTTTTAAGGATATTCACGTTTTGACCTCTAGTGACCCCTTGTTGACCTTTGACCTAATTCAAATGATTGACTTATTTTCTTGGCTCATCAAACCAAACAAGATGTCAAAGTTTGGTCCAAATCGGACAATGTCTTAACTTTTATGCCTGTAAAGTTCAATGACCCCTAGTGACCCCATATGACATGTGAATTTTAATAGCAGGAGACCCTATATGCACATGGTCATAAGGAATCATTTGACCAAGTATGGTGATTGTAACATGTAAACTGTAGGAGAAGTAGCATTTTAAAGGAGCGTTTGGAAGAAAGAAATCTGAGGAGCACAGTATATTGGTTTGCTGCGCAAAACCAATATAAAGACACACAGGGTAAAATGTAAGACTTGCTCCGATTTTGACCGGTGATGGCTCATTTTGTAGGCATTGATGAGACAAGAAAAAAAGTCAATCATTTTTTTGGGGTCAAAGGTCAAGAAAAGGTCACTAGGGGTCCTAATGTAGTAAACATTTACATTTTGACCCCTAGTGACCCCTTCTTGACCTTTGACCTGGTCAATATGATTGACTTATTTTCTTGGCTCATCAAACCAAACAAGATGTCAAAGTTTGGTCCAAATCGGACAATGTCTTAACTTTTATGCCTGTAAAGTTCAATGACCCCTAGTGACCCCATATGACATGTGAATTTTAATAGCAGGAGACCCTATATGCACATGGTCATAAGGAATCATTTGACTAATTGTGGCGATTGTAACATGTAAACTGTAGGAGGAGTAGCGTTTTTAAGGATATTCACATTTTGACCTCTAGTGACCCTTGTTGACCTTTGACCTAATTCAAATGATTGACTTATTTTCTTGGCTCATCAAATCAAACAAGATGTCAAAGTTTCGTCCAAATCGGACAATGTCTTAACTTTTATGCCTGTAAAGTTCAATGACCCCTAGTGACCCCATATGACATGTGAATTTTAATCGCAGGAGACCCTATATGCACATGGTCATAAGGAATCATTTGACCAAGTATGGTGATTGTAACATGTAAACTGTAGGAGAAGTAGCGTTTTTAAGGATATTCACGTTTTGACCTCTAGTGACCCCTTGTTGACCTTTGACCTAATTCAAATGATTGACTTATTTTCTTGGCTCATCAAACCAAACAAGATGTCAAAGTTTGGTCCAAATCGGACAATGTCTTAACTTTTATGCCTGTAAAGTTCAATGACCCCTAGTGACCCCATATGACATGTGAATTTTAATAGCAGGAGACCCTATATGCACATGGTCATAAGGAATCATTTGACCAAGTATGGTGATTGTAACATGTAAACTGTAGGAGAAGTAGCATTTTAAAGGAGCGTTTGGAAGAAAGAAATCTGAGGAGCACAGTATATTGGTTTGCTGCGCAAAACCAATATAAAGACACACAGGGTAAAATGTAAGACTTGCTCCGATTTTGACCGGTGATGGCTCATTTTGTAGGCATTGATGAGACAAGAAAAAAAGTCAATCATTTTTTTGGGGTCAAAGGTCAAGAAAAGGTCACTAGGGGTCCTAATGTAGTAAACATTTACATTTTGACCCCTAGTGACCCCTTCTTGACCTTTGACCTGGTCAATATGATTGACTTATTTTCTTGGCTCATCAAACCAAACAAGATGTCAAAGTTTGGTCCAAATCGGACAATGTCTTAACTTTTATGCCTGTAAAGTTCAATGACCCCTAGTGACCCCATATGACATGTGAATTTTAATAGCAGGAGACCCTATATGCACATGGTCATAAGGAATCATTTGACTAATTGTGGCGATTGTAACATGTAAACTGTAGGAGGAGTAGCGTTTTTAAGGATATTCACATTTTGACCTCTAGTGACCCTTGTTGACCTTTGACCTAATTCAAATGATTGACTTATTTTCTTGGCTCATCAAATCAAACAAGATGTCAAAGTTTCGTCCAAATCGGACAATGTCTTAACTTTTATGCCTGTAAAGTTCAATGACCCCTAGTGACCCCATATGACATGTGAATTTTAATCGCAGGAGACCCTATATGCACATGGTCATAAGGAATCATTTGACCAAGTATGGTGATTGTAACATGTAAACTGTAGGAGAAGTAGCGTTTTTAAGGATATTCACGTTTTGACCTCTAGTGACCCCTTGTTGACCTTTGACCTAATTCAAATGATTGACTTATTTTCTTGGCTCATCAAACCAAACAAGATGTCAAAGTTTGGTCCAAATCGGACAATGTCTTAACTTTTATGCCTGTAAAGTTCAATGACCCCTAGTGACCCCATATGACATGTGAATTTTAATAGCAGGAGACCCTATATGCACATGGTCATAAGGAATCATTTGACCAAGTATGGTGATTGTAACATGTAAACTGTAGGAGAAGTAGCATTTTAAAGGAGCGTTTGGAAGAAAGAAATCTGAGGAGCACAGTATATTGGTTTGCTGCGCAAAACCAATATAAAGACACACAGGGTAAAATGTAAGACTTGCTCCGATTTTGACCGGTGATGGCTCATTTTGTAGGCATTGATGAGACAAGAAAAAAAGTCAATCATTTTTTTGGGGTCAAAGGTCAAGAAAAGGTCACTAGGGGTCCTAATGTAGTAAACATTTACATTTTGACCCCTAGTGACCCCTTCTTGACCTTTGACCTGGTCAATATGATTGACTTATTTTCTTGGCTCATCAAACCAAACAAGATGTCAAAGTTTGGTCCAAATCGGACAATGTCTTAACTTTTATGCCTGTAAAGTTCAATGACCCCTAGTGACCCCATATGACATGTGAATTTTAATAGCAGGAGACCCTATATGCACATGGTCATAAGGAATCATTTGACTAATTGTGGCGATTGTAACATGTAAACTGTAGGAGGAGTAGCGTTTTTAAGGATATTCACATTTTGACCTCTAGTGACCCTTGTTGACCTTTGACCTAATTCAAATGATTGACTTATTTTCTTGGCTCATCAAATCAAACAAGATGTCAAAGTTTCGTCCAAATCGGACAATGTCTTAACTTTTATGCCTGTAAAGTTCAATGACCCCTAGTGACCCCATATGACATGTGAATTTTAATCGCAGGAGACCCTATATGCACATGGTCATAAGGAATCATTTGACCAAGTATGGTGATTGTAACATGTAAACTGTAGGAGAAGTAGCGTTTTTAAGGATATTCACGTTTTGACCTCTAGTGACCCCTTGTTGACCTTTGACCTAATTCAAATGATTGACTTATTTTCTTGGCTCATCAAACCAAACAAGATGTCAAAGTTTGGTCCAAATCGGACAATGTCTTAACTTTTATGCCTGTAAAGTTCAATGACCCCTAGTGACCCCATATGACATGTGAATTTTAATAGCAGGAGACCCTATATGCACATGGTCATAAGGAATCATTTGACCAAGTATGGTGATTGTAACATGTAAACTGTAGGAGAAGTAGCATTTTAAAGGAGCGTTTGGAAGAAAGAAATCTGAGGAGCACAGTATATTGGTTTGCTGCGCAAAACCAATATAAAGACACACAGGGTAAAATGTAAGACTTGCTCCGATTTTGACCGGTGATGGCTCATTTTGTAGGCATTGATGAGACAAGAAAAAAAGTCAATCATTTTTTTGGGGTCAAAGGTCAAGAAAAGGTCACTAGGGGTCCTAATGTAGTAAACATTTACATTTTGACCCCTAGTGACCCCTTCTTGACCTTTGACCTGGTCAATATGATTGACTTATTTTCTTGGCTCATCAAACCAAACAAGATGTCAAAGTTTGGTCCAAATCGGACAATGTCTTAACTTTTATGCCTGTAAAGTTCAATGACCCCTAGTGACCCCATATGACATGTGAATTTTAATAGCAGGAGACCCTATATGCACATGGTCATAAGGAATCATTTGACTAATTGTGGCGATTGTAACATGTAAACTGTAGGAGGAGTAGCGTTTTTAAGGATATTCACATTTTGACCTCTAGTGACCCTTGTTGACCTTTGACCTAATTCAAATGATTGACTTATTTTCTTGGCTCATCAAATCAAACAAGATGTCAAAGTTTCGTCCAAATCGGACAATGTCTTAACTTTTATGCCTGTAAAGTTCAATGACCCCTAGTGACCCCATATGACATGTGAATTTTAATCGCAGGAGACCCTATATGCACATGGTCATAAGGAATCATTTGACCAAGTATGGTGATTGTAACATGTAAACTGTAGGAGAAGTAGCGTTTTTAAGGATATTCACGTTTTGACCTCTAGTGACCCCTTGTTGACCTTTGACCTAATTCAAATGATTGACTTATTTTCTTGGCTCATCAAACCAAACAAGATGTCAAAGTTTGGTCCAAATCGGACAATGTCTTAACTTTTATGCCTGTAAAGTTCAATGACCCCTAGTGACCCCATATGACATGTGAATTTTAATAGCAGGAGACCCTATATGCACATGGTCATAAGGAATCATTTGACCAAGTATGGTGATTGTAACATGTAAACTGTAGGAGAAGTAGCATTTTAAAGGAGCGTTTGGAAGAAAGAAATCTGAGGAGCACAGTATATTGGTTTGCTGCGCAAAACCAATATAAAGACACACAGGGTAAAATGTAAGACTTGCTCCGATTTTGACCGGTGATGGCTCATTTTGTAGGCATTGATGAGACAAGAAAAAAAGTCAATCATTTTTTTGGGGTCAAAGGTCAAGAAAAGGTCACTAGGGGTCCTAATGTAGTAAACATTTACATTTTGACCCCTAGTGACCCCTTCTTGACCTTTGACCTGGTCAATATGATTGACTTATTTTCTTGGCTCATCAAACCAAACAAGATGTCAAAGTTTGGTCCAAATCGGACAATGTCTTAACTTTTATGCCTGTAAAGTTCAATGACCCCTAGTGACCCCATATGACATGTGAATTTTAATAGCAGGAGACCCTATATGCACATGGTCATAAGGAATCATTTGACTAATTGTGGCGATTGTAACATGTAAACTGTAGGAGGAGTAGCGTTTTTAAGGATATTCACATTTTGACCTCTAGTGACCCTTGTTGACCTTTGACCTAATTCAAATGATTGACTTATTTTCTTGGCTCATCAAATCAAACAAGATGTCAAAGTTTCGTCCAAATCGGACAATGTCTTAACTTTTATGCCTGTAAAGTTCAATGACCCCTAGTGACCCCATATGACATGTGAATTTTAATCGCAGGAGACCCTATATGCACATGGTCATAAGGAATCATTTGACCAAGTATGGTGATTGTAACATGTAAACTGTAGGAGAAGTAGCGTTTTTAAGGATATTCACGTTTTGACCTCTAGTGACCCCTTGTTGACCTTTGACCTAATTCAAATGATTGACTTATTTTCTTGGCTCATCAAACCAAACAAGATGTCAAAGTTTGGTCCAAATCGGACAATGTCTTAACTTTTATGCCTGTAAAGTTCAATGACCCCTAGTGACCCCATATGACATGTGAATTTTAATAGCAGGAGACCCTATATG
This sequence comes from Ophiura sarsii, assembly GCA_035610835.1. NCBI lineage: Eukaryota > Metazoa > Echinodermata > Ophiuroidea > Amphilepidida > Ophiuridae > Ophiura > Ophiura sarsii. The sequence continues at coordinate 384,315 of CM069443.1, forward strand.
CACATGGTCATAAGGAATCATTTGACCAAGTATGGTGATTGTAACATGTAAACTGTAGGAGAAGTAGCATTTTAAAGGAGCGTTTGGAAGAAAGAAATCTGAGGAGCACAGTATATTGGTTTGCTGCGCAAAACCAATATAAAGACACACAGGGTAAAATGTAAGACTTGCTCCGATTTTGACCGGTGATGGCTCATTTTGTAGGCATTGATGAGACAAGAAAAAAAGTCAATCATTTTTTTGGGGTCAAAGGTCAAGAAAAGGTCACTAGGGGTCCTAATGTAGTAAACATTTACATTTTGACCCCTAGTGACCCCTTCTTGACCTTTGACCTGGTCAATATGATTGACTTATTTTCTTGGCTCATCAAACCAAACAAGATGTCAAAGTTTGGTCCAAATCGGACAATGTCTTAACTTTTATGCCTGTAAAGTTCAATGACCCCTAGTGACCCCATATGACATGTGAATTTTAATAGCAGGAGACCCTATATGCACATGGTCATAAGGAATCATTTGACTAATTGTGGCGATTGTAACATGTAAACTGTAGGAGGAGTAGCGTTTTTAAGGATATTCACATTTTGACCTCTAGTGACCCTTGTTGACCTTTGACCTAATTCAAATGATTGACTTATTTTCTTGGCTCATCAAATCAAACAAGATGTCAAAGTTTCGTCCAAATCGGACAATGTCTTAACTTTTATGCCTGTAAAGTTCAATGACCCCTAGTGACCCCATATGACATGTGAATTTTAATCGCAGGAGACCCTATATGCACATGGTCATAAGGAATCATTTGACCAAGTATGGTGATTGTAACATGTAAACTGTAGGAGAAGTAGCGTTTTTAAGGATATTCACGTTTTGACCTCTAGTGACCCCTTGTTGACCTTTGACCTAATTCAAATGATTGACTTATTTTCTTGGCTCATCAAACCAAACAAGATGTCAAAGTTTGGTCCAAATCGGACAATGTCTTAACTTTTATGCCTGTAAAGTTCAATGACCCCTAGTGACCCCATATGACATGTGAATTTTAATAGCAGGAGACCCTATATGCACATGGTCATAAGGAATCATTTGACCAAGTATGGTGATTGTAACATGTAAACTGTAGGAGAAGTAGCATTTTAAAGGAGCGTTTGGAAGAAAGAAATCTGAGGAGCACAGTATATTGGTTTGCTGCGCAAAACCAATATAAAGACACACAGGGTAAAATGTAAGACTTGCTCCGATTTTGACCGGTGATGGCTCATTTTGTAGGCATTGATGAGACAAGAAAAAAAGTCAATCATTTTTTTGGGGTCAAAGGTCAAGAAAAGGTCACTAGGGGTCCTAATGTAGTAAACATTTACATTTTGACCCCTAGTGACCCCTTCTTGACCTTTGACCTGGTCAATATGATTGACTTATTTTCTTGGCTCATCAAACCAAACAAGATGTCAAAGTTTGGTCCAAATCGGACAATGTCTTAACTTTTATGCCTGTAAAGTTCAATGACCCCTAGTGACCCCATATGACATGTGAATTTTAATAGCAGGAGACCCTATATGCACATGGTCATAAGGAATCATTTGACTAATTGTGGCGATTGTAACATGTAAACTGTAGGAGGAGTAGCGTTTTTAAGGATATTCACATTTTGACCTCTAGTGACCCTTGTTGACCTTTGACCTAATTCAAATGATTGACTTATTTTCTTGGCTCATCAAATCAAACAAGATGTCAAAGTTTCGTCCAAATCGGACAATGTCTTAACTTTTATGCCTGTAAAGTTCAATGACCCCTAGTGACCCCATATGACATGTGAATTTTAATCGCAGGAGACCCTATATGCACATGGTCATAAGGAATCATTTGACCAAGTATGGTGATTGTAACATGTAAACTGTAGGAGAAGTAGCGTTTTTAAGGATATTCACGTTTTGACCTCTAGTGACCCCTTGTTGACCTTTGACCTAATTCAAATGATTGACTTATTTTCTTGGCTCATCAAACCAAACAAGATGTCAAAGTTTGGTCCAAATCGGACAATGTCTTAACTTTTATGCCTGTAAAGTTCAATGACCCCTAGTGACCCCATATGACATGTGAATTTTAATAGCAGGAGACCCTATATGCACATGGTCATAAGGAATCATTTGACCAAGTATGGTGATTGTAACATGTAAACTGTAGGAGAAGTAGCATTTTAAAGGAGCGTTTGGAAGAAAGAAATCTGAGGAGCACAGTATATTGGTTTGCTGCGCAAAACCAATATAAAGACACACAGGGTAAAATGTAAGACTTGCTCCGATTTTGACCGGTGATGGCTCATTTTGTAGGCATTGATGAGACAAGAAAAAAAGTCAATCATTTTTTTGGGGTCAAAGGTCAAGAAAAGGTCACTAGGGGTCCTAATGTAGTAAACATTTACATTTTGACCCCTAGTGACCCCTTCTTGACCTTTGACCTGGTCAATATGATTGACTTATTTTCTTGGCTCATCAAACCAAACAAGATGTCAAAGTTTGGTCCAAATCGGACAATGTCTTAACTTTTATGCCTGTAAAGTTCAATGACCCCTAGTGACCCCATATGACATGTGAATTTTAATAGCAGGAGACCCTATATGCACATGGTCATAAGGAATCATTTGACTAATTGTGGCGATTGTAACATGTAAACTGTAGGAGGAGTAGCGTTTTTAAGGATATTCACATTTTGACCTCTAGTGACCCTTGTTGACCTTTGACCTAATTCAAATGATTGACTTATTTTCTTGGCTCATCAAATCAAACAAGATGTCAAAGTTTCGTCCAAATCGGACAATGTCTTAACTTTTATGCCTGTAAAGTTCAATGACCCCTAGTGACCCCATATGACATGTGAATTTTAATCGCAGGAGACCCTATATGCACATGGTCATAAGGAATCATTTGACCAAGTATGGTGATTGTAACATGTAAACTGTAGGAGAAGTAGCGTTTTTAAGGATATTCACGTTTTGACCTCTAGTGACCCCTTGTTGACCTTTGACCTAATTCAAATGATTGACTTATTTTCTTGGCTCATCAAACCAAACAAGATGTCAAAGTTTGGTCCAAATCGGACAATGTCTTAACTTTTATGCCTGTAAAGTTCAATGACCCCTAGTGACCCCATATGACATGTGAATTTTAATAGCAGGAGACCCTATATGCACATGGTCATAAGGAATCATTTGACCAAGTATGGTGATTGTAACATGTAAACTGTAGGAGAAGTAGCATTTTAAAGGAGCGTTTGGAAGAAAGAAATCTGAGGAGCACAGTATATTGGTTTGCTGCGCAAAACCAATATAAAGACACACAGGGTAAAATGTAAGACTTGCTCCGATTTTGACCGGTGATGGCTCATTTTGTAGGCATTGATGAGACAAGAAAAAAAGTCAATCATTTTTTTGGGGTCAAAGGTCAAGAAAAGGTCACTAGGGGTCCTAATGTAGTAAACATTTACATTTTGACCCCTAGTGACCCCTTCTTGACCTTTGACCTGGTCAATATGATTGACTTATTTTCTTGGCTCATCAAACCAAACAAGATGTCAAAGTTTGGTCCAAATCGGACAATGTCTTAACTTTTATGCCTGTAAAGTTCAATGACCCCTAGTGACCCCATATGACATGTGAATTTTAATAGCAGGAGACCCTATATGCACATGGTCATAAGGAATCATTTGACTAATTGTGGCGATTGTAACATGTAAACTGTAGGAGGAGTAGCGTTTTTAAGGATATTCACATTTTGACCTCTAGTGACCCTTGTTGACCTTTGACCTAATTCAAATGATTGACTTATTTTCTTGGCTCATCAAATCAAACAAGATGTCAAAGTTTCGTCCAAATCGGACAATGTCTTAACTTTTATGCCTGTAAAGTTCAATGACCCCTAGTGACCCCATATGACATGTGAATTTTAATCGCAGGAGACCCTATATGCACATGGTCATAAGGAATCATTTGACCAAGTATGGTGATTGTAACATGTAAACTGTAGGAGAAGTAGCGTTTTTAAGGATATTCACGTTTTGACCTCTAGTGACCCCTTGTTGACCTTTGACCTAATTCAAATGATTGACTTATTTTCTTGGCTCATCAAACCAAACAAGATGTCAAAGTTTGGTCCAAATCGGACAATGTCTTAACTTTTATGCCTGTAAAGTTCAATGACCCCTAGTGACCCCATATGACATGTGAATTTTAATAGCAGGAGACCCTATATGCACATGGTCATAAGGAATCATTTGACCAAGTATGGTGATTGTAACATGTAAACTGTAGGAGAAGTAGCATTTTAAAGGAGCGTTTGGAAGAAAGAAATCTGAGGAGCACAGTATATTGGTTTGCTGCGCAAAACCAATATAAAGACACACAGGGTAAAATGTAAGACTTGCTCCGATTTTGACCGGTGATGGCTCATTTTGTAGGCATTGATGAGACAAGAAAAAAAGTCAATCATTTTTTTGGGGTCAAAGGTCAAGAAAAGGTCACTAGGGGTCCTAATGTAGTAAACATTTACATTTTGACCCCTAGTGACCCCTTCTTGACCTTTGACCTGGTCAATATGATTGACTTATTTTCTTGGCTCATCAAACCAAACAAGATGTCAAAGTTTGGTCCAAATCGGACAATGTCTTAACTTTTATGCCTGTAAAGTTCAATGACCCCTAGTGACCCCATATGACATGTGAATTTTAATAGCAGGAGACCCTATATGCACATGGTCATAAGGAATCATTTGACTAATTGTGGCGATTGTAACATGTAAACTGTAGGAGGAGTAGCGTTTTTAAGGATATTCACATTTTGACCTCTAGTGACCCTTGTTGACCTTTGACCTAATTCAAATGATTGACTTATTTTCTTGGCTCATCAAATCAAACAAGATGTCAAAGTTTCGTCCAAATCGGACAATGTCTTAACTTTTATGCCTGTAAAGTTCAATGACCCCTAGTGACCCCATATGACATGTGAATTTTAATCGCAGGAGACCCTATATGCACATGGTCATAAGGAATCATTTGACCAAGTATGGTGATTGTAACATGTAAACTGTAGGAGAAGTAGCGTTTTTAAGGATATTCACGTTTTGACCTCTAGTGACCCCTTGTTGACCTTTGACCTAATTCAAATGATTGACTTATTTTCTTGGCTCATCAAACCAAACAAGATGTCAAAGTTTGGTCCAAATCGGACAATGTCTTAACTTTTATGCCTGTAAAGTTCAATGACCCCTAGTGACCCCATATGACATGTGAATTTTAATAGCAGGAGACCCTATATGCACATGGTCATAAGGAATCATTTGACCAAGTATGGTGATTGTAACATGTAAACTGTAGGAGAAGTAGCATTTTAAAGGAGCGTTTGGAAGAAAGAAATCTGAGGAGCACAGTATATTGGTTTGCTGCGCAAAACCAATATAAAGACACACAGGGTAAAATGTAAGACTTGCTCCGATTTTGACCGGTGATGGCTCATTTTGTAGGCATTGATGAGACAAGAAAAAAAGTCAATCATTTTTTTGGGGTCAAAGGTCAAGAAAAGGTCACTAGGGGTCCTAATGTAGTAAACATTTACATTTTGACCCCTAGTGACCCCTTCTTGACCTTTGACCTGGTCAATATGATTGACTTATTTTCTTGGCTCATCAAACCAAACAAGATGTCAAAGTTTGGTCCAAATCGGACAATGTCTTAACTTTTATGCCTGTAAAGTTCAATGACCCCTAGTGACCCCATATGACATGTGAATTTTAATAGCAGGAGACCCTATATGCACATGGTCATAAGGAATCATTTGACTAATTGTGGCGATTGTAACATGTAAACTGTAGGAGGAGTAGCGTTTTTAAGGATATTCACATTTTGACCTCTAGTGACCCTTGTTGACCTTTGACCTAATTCAAATGATTGACTTATTTTCTTGGCTCATCAAATCAAACAAGATGTCAAAGTTTCGTCCAAATCGGACAATGTCTTAACTTTTATGCCTGTAAAGTTCAATGACCCCTAGTGACCCCATATGACATGTGAATTTTAATCGCAGGAGACCCTATATGCACATGGTCATAAGGAATCATTTGACCAAGTATGGTGATTGTAACATGTAAACTGTAGGAGAAGTAGCGTTTTTAAGGATATTCACGTTTTGACCTCTAGTGACCCCTTGTTGACCTTTGACCTAATTCAAATGATTGACTTATTTTCTTGGCTCATCAAACCAAACAAGATGTCAAAGTTTGGTCCAAATCGGACAATGTCTTAACTTTTATGCCTGTAAAGTTCAATGACCCCTAGTGACCCCATATGACATGTGAATTTTAATAGCAGGAGACCCTATATGCACATGGTCATAAGGAATCATTTGACCAAGTATGGTGATTGTAACATGTAAACTGTAGGAGAAGTAGCATTTTAAAGGAGCGTTTGGAAGAAAGAAATCTGAGGAGCACAGTATATTGGTTTGCTGCGCAAAACCAATATAAAGACACACAGGGTAAAATGTAAGACTTGCTCCGATTTTGACCGGTGATGGCTCATTTTGTAGGCATTGATGAGACAAGAAAAAAAGTCAATCATTTTTTTGGGGTCAAAGGTCAAGAAAAGGTCACTAGGGGTCCTAATGTAGTAAACATTTACATTTTGACCCCTAGTGACCCCTTCTTGACCTTTGACCTGGTCAATATGATTGACTTATTTTCTTGGCTCATCAAACCAAACAAGATGTCAAAGTTTGGTCCAAATCGGACAATGTCTTAACTTTTATGCCTGTAAAGTTCAATGACCCCTAGTGACCCCATATGACATGTGAATTTTAATAGCAGGAGACCCTATATGCACATGGTCATAAGGAATCATTTGACTAATTGTGGCGATTGTAACATGTAAACTGTAGGAGGAGTAGCGTTTTTAAGGATATTCACATTTTGACCTCTAGTGACCCTTGTTGACCTTTGACCTAATTCAAATGATTGACTTATTTTCTTGGCTCATCAAATCAAACAAGATGTCAAAGTTTCGTCCAAATCGGACAATGTCTTAACTTTTATGCCTGTAAAGTTCAATGACCCCTAGTGACCCCATATGACATGTGAATTTTAATCGCAGGAGACCCTATATGCACATGGTCATAAGGAATCATTTGACCAAGTATGGTGATTGTAACATGTAAACTGTAGGAGAAGTAGCGTTTTTAAGGATATTCACGTTTTGACCTCTAGTGACCCCTTGTTGACCTTTGACCTAATTCAAATGATTGACTTATTTTCTTGGCTCATCAAACCAAACAAGATGTCAAAGTTTGGTCCAAATCGGACAATGTCTTAACTTTTATGCCTGTAAAGTTCAATGACCCCTAGTGACCCCATATGACATGTGAATTTTAATAGCAGGAGACCCTATATGCACATGGTCATAAGGAATCATTTGACCAAGTATGGTGATTGTAACATGTAAACTGTAGGAGAAGTAGCATTTTAAAGGAGCGTTTGGAAGAAAGAAATCTGAGGAGCACAGTATATTGGTTTGCTGCGCAAAACCAATATAATACCTCGATTTTTTGAAAAAATCAAGGTAAAAACATATACAATTGACTAAAAAGATTTTGCACTGTCATGGTAATAGGTTGTAGTCCTAAAATCAGGATTAGATTCCAACATTAATCATTTGTTTGTTTGTTTGTTTGTTTACACGGTCGGTCCATACGGACACACGCTTGGGTCCTGAAGGGACCAGACTCAAGCAAATTGCTCGGGCCAGGCTTAAAAAGCCTATATTTAAGCATGCTGGTTGAATTATAAACAGCCACTCCCAACAAATTAAGTTAACAATTTTGCTGTCAGCCTTCAGACATGAGAAAAGAATAGTCTTGATCCCATCTCATTTATGCCACAGAGGCTTATTGGGAGCAATAAGTACCTTTCCTGGTTTATGATTAGTCTTGGGCCACATGATGCTGAAATAGAGAGAAAGTCAAATTGTCGCCGGCAAGGACTACCGTCAGTTACCGGTGTGAAATCATAAGCGTGATGATTTCGGGCGCGCCCATGTTTGTGCAGCGTGGACGTGCGGGTTATTCGTTAAATTTAGATTATAGTGACAGATTTCTAAAGACCAGTCGCAAACAAGTAATACGTCAGCAACTACGACGATTAAGGTATTAGCAAAATGCTAGCAGGCCGAAAGCAACATACTGCTACCAACGATAAGGATAGCGGCGGATTGGGTGTTAGTAGGGCACGCTTCCTAGTTTCATGGCGCGATCAGACGAACTATGAAATAGTAGCGCGATCAAGTAGGTGCCGGACGTCCTCACGTTTATAAATCTTCGGGTATCATTATATGTTTGATATCAGGGAATCATTTAGCAAAGAGCCCTTCCGCGCCATTTACTGTTAGAAAGATAAACTAGATCTAGTTCTGGTCTGAGACCAGAGCACCTTGATTTTTAATGAGAAAATGATCCCTAGTGACCTCTTCTTGACCTTTGACCTGGTTATGATGATTTACTTTTATTCTTGCATGATCGAACCAAACAAGATAAAACAGGTCCGATCTAATTCGGAGCATGTCTTGCAAATCGGAACATGTTTTAACTTTTACCCCTGTATAGGTCAATGATCCCTAGTGACCCCATACGACATGTCAATTTTAATATTGACCAATTCTAATGCACATCAGTCATTTCCTCTGAGTCGAGAAGCATTTTAGGTGAACGGATTGAAAATCGATGTTTTGAATCCAAGTGACCCTTTCTTGACCTTTGACCTGATTAAAATGATTGACTTATTTCTTGGCTCATCAATCTGAACAAGATGCAACAAACCTAATTCAAATCGGATCATGTCTTAACTTTTACCCCTGCAAAGTTCAATGACCCCTATTGACCCCTTCTTGACCTTTGACCTGGTCAATATTATTGACTTATTTTCTTGGCTCATCAATCTAAACAAGATGCAACAAACCCGGTCCAAATCGGAGCATGTCTTAACTTTCACCTCTGCAAAGTTCAATGACCCATATTGACCCCTTTTTGACCTTTGACCTGGTCAATATGATTGACTTATTTTCTTGGCTCATCAATCCAAACAAGATGCAACAAACCTGGTCCCAATCGGAGCATATCTCACGTTTTACCACTGTATAGGTCAATGACCTCTAGTGACCCCGCATGACACGTCAATTGTAATCGCTGAGATCGCTGTATGTGCATGGACCCTAGGAATCTTTGACCAATTCTGACATTCATGAGCCATTTCCTCTGGGACAAGAAGCATTTTAAGTGATATGGTTAGAAAATCAACATTTTGACCCCTAGTGACCCCAAATAATTTCTGATTTTAAAAACTGACCTATTGTATATATGCGTACGGTCATAAGAAATATGTTGACCAATTTTGCCGATCCTAGGTCATTTCACTAAATTGGAAATGCATTTTAAGTGAAAATCACGTTTTTGCCCCTAGTGACCCCTAACCCCAAACTGTGAGGTCCTGTAATAAAGGTCTGGTAGGGGGTCCTACTGACCAAAAGAAGAAGCATTTTGTAGATATTGCCAGAAGAAGATGAGGAAAGAAACGGCAGAGATTTTCGATTTTTGACAAATCAAGGTAATACTAGATCTAGTTCTGGTCTGAGACCAGGGCACCTTGATTTTTATGAGAGAATGATCCCTAGTGACCTCTTCTTGACCTTTGACCTGGTTATGATGATTGGCTATTTTTCTTGCCTTATCGAACCAAACAAGGTAAAACAGATCCGATCTAATTCGGAGCATGTCTTGAGTTTTACCCATGTAAAGTTCAATGACCCCTCTTGATCCCATACGACACGCCAATTTTAAACGCTTAAATTCGCTGTATGTGCATGGACCCAAGGAATCTTTTGATTAATTCTGACATTTATCAGCCATTTCCTCTGAGACAAGAAGCATTTTAAGTGATATGGTAAGCAAATCAACATTTTGACCCCTAGTGACCCTAAATATGTTTTGATTTTAAAAACCGAACTATTATATATGCGTACGATCATAAGGAATATGTTTTGGCCCCTAGTGACCCCCCTGTGACCTTTGACCTGAAACTGTGAGATCCTTTAATGAAGGTCTGGTAGAGGGTCCTACTGACCAAGTCTAGTGATTGTAGCATGTAAACTGTAGGAGAAGAAGCATTTTGTATATGGGTGTGCAAGAAAGTTCAATGACCTCTACTGACCTGTTCCTGACCTTTGACCCCAAAATCATAATTGACTTTTTTTCTTGTCCCATCAATGCCTACAAGATGAAATAAGTCCGGTCTAAATCGGAGCATATCTCACGTTTTACCCCTGTATAGGTCAATGACCCCTAGTGACCCCGCATGACACGTCAATTTTATTCGCTGACCAAGTCTGGGGATTGTAGCATGTAAACTGTAGGAGAAGAAGCATTTTGTAGATGGGTTTGCCAGAAAGAAAGAAAGAAGAAAGAAACAGTACAGATAGAGTACCTCGATTTTTGAAAAAATCAAGGTAACAAAACGCCGCGAGTATTAACAAGTTTAGACTAAACCCATTCATAACCTTACATCCCATACTTAAGAACATTGCTTAAGCTTATACATGGAGATATTTAGTACTTACCACATCTAAATTGGTCATAATAATTAAGGCAAGTAGGTTGGCCAGCATTACATATTTCCTCCAATGGATTGATACAAACGTCATTGTTACAAGCGTACATGTTGTGGCTACAATTGTCTGCGATAGTAATGACAAATTCAGTACTTTAATGATCGTCAACGTTTCATTAAAACACTAGTGATTATTACATTATACCTTTGTATCAATCAAAATAAAAATTTTACTTTCATTCCCTACTCAATATGAACTAAAGTTATATATGACTTTGTGCGACTTGGATGGAAGTGTTCTTGACTAGTTGTACGTAGTTTCTCCGTAATTACTGAACTGAATCAATCGCGGTTTTATCTCAATTATTGCCAACTAATCTGCCATCATGTGGTTGTTTGAATTGTTATATTCCAACACTTATTCAGGAAGTTATTATCACATAAAGGTGCGTTGTAATTTAGTTTTTTCTTTGTGTATACTGAACTATGATATGTTTTGATACTTTTTTGGGGTGGTGGTTGGGGGTCTGAAAAGAATCATACAAAACTCATTCTTTTCATTAAAAACATCAGCAGTTGCTCTGTAATGTTCCCATTCCCTTAATACTTTTGGATCTGTGATTTTGACATTTCGCCTGTAACAAATCATCTAAGATGTTGTCAACCGCTAACTATGTGGTCCACTTTCAAGGTTATGAAGGTTAGTTTATGCCCTTGTATCATGTCCTTTGCAGTCTTTTAATTGGACCACATAGTAGGAAATAGAGTAATAGACACATCCTTAGACATGTAAGATGATTTATTACCCAGTCAGCTGTAGAACGGGGCCCCGTTTCAATTGGGGGCGCTCTAAAACGACGGGTGTACGTAACCAAGGTAACGCAAACCCGTCAATTTGCGCAATGATTGAATTTTCGCCTTTTACCCCCAATTATCTGCATAAAAGGTAACTATCCATCGAGTTGAAGGCAGCATAAGGTACCAGAACTCCTTGTGATACTCAGTTCGATGATTTAACTTAACCTTTGACCCCAACATCACACGACACAAGCTAAAATTATATCTTTTTTGACCGGTTTGCTGCGATGAGACCACCATTTTCTAGACGAGATTACACCATTTTATAGAATTTTTAGGGTAATTGTGATAATTTTTACATTAAATGTAAGCCCTATAGTATTCAGAAGTGATGCCTTTGTAACGGTTATCTCTGGGATAAGAGAGTTATTTCGTTGTTTAAAATCGGCAAAATCGGCTTTTTAAGAATTTTGAAAATTAGTGTGACGTGAGGCCGTTCCCTTGGGAACGCCTTCCCGTTCCCAAGCCCGCCCTCTATTGAAAAGTGTTTTTTGTTCGTATTCCGGCGGGCGACGGACTTCCGTCACTTGATGAATCGCCGTGTAAAAAATGACGGCAGTGCGTCACTTAATAGAGCGCCCTCAATTGAAACGGGGCCCCGTTCTACAGTGGACTGTTACCGGCGTAATGTCAAATCACAGGTACAAAAGTGTTAAGGGAATTGGAACATAATGTGAAGTAGTCATATTTCAAGAGATAATATATTCTGAGCAACATTGATTTCGACATGTAACTTACGACATCCCATTTCATCCGACCCATCGTTGCATTGTGGGAAATCATCACATTTCATGGTATACTCTAAACACTGCAAACCATTGTGGCAGGCAAATGCGTCTGCCATACAAGCTACAACAACAAACCGATAAGCAAGTCATTACAGAAGCTGAAAATGAACTACCTGAATTATGATTGTTGAAACTCAATTTCATTTATTTGTCCTCGAGGTCGAGCTAAGATAGGCGCCTTTATTGATGTGGACCGGTATTCGCCACCAGTTGGGGGCGGGGACTTTGTGGATATAAGGTTATACGGGGATGTGCCGCCAAATAAAGTCCCATTTGTCACTCTCTTGTAACTGAATGACCCCTTTTCAAAGCCTTTTCTGGTAAATATCAGAAGCTTTCGGCTGCGTTCTTGTTTATTCGCTAGACTCTACTAAAGATCAATGAGCAGTTTTAGGGTTTCGCTTGCGCAAGGTCATGAGCCATAAACCTTAGAAAAGTCAATAACAATAGCTTGCATTAAATGCATACAATTATTCAATTATTTACCTTTTGCTTTAAATTGATTGGCTTGAACTATGAAACCACTTGGTAATGATATTGGTAGTAAAACTGACTCAGATTTGAATAGTATATACAGACTGTGTGCCGTAGATGTGACTTCAGATGGCAAAATCGGTTCGGTTCTAACAACTAGGATAGAAGAGACATTTGATGGATTATCTCCTTCACCAATGACTATCTCGTCTCCAGGCGAAAGTTGTACATCTTTGATAAATAGACGAATTCTATACGAGTCTTCCGCAAATATATACCATATGCAGGTTACAGGGGACACGTGTCTCGTTGGGAATCCAGGGAACTGTATCAATGCTGTTTTGTTGATAGAAAGCATCACCATGGAATCACCACAAGGCGCTGAAAAAAGACAAATTCATACATAATAACAGCCTCTAATCCTAATTTAATGCCTCTACTTAAATGCTTATTTACTGGTAACATGTTATACGAATTTATTCAAATGTTCATGAATTGAAGACGGCAGAAAGTATTAACGTTACATTGGTCGAAGAATAGTCACACAGTTATCACAGGAAATGTTCATCTGTTCTGTCACAAAAAGTTATATTATTCTAAATTTACAATAATTTGTCATCTCCTTATTGTTTTTTGTTTGTGGTTGTGTTCTGTCCAATACAAGCAATTCCCTTGGCTACAAAATAAACTGCGTTACGTTCAAATCGGTGGTTTAATGACGGAGCCGTGTCCAATGTTGCACTAGAAAACATTTCACTGAAGCGGGGTTCTTTTTTGTTACAGTCTGGAATTGTTAGTGAACGTTAGTGAACTCAGATATATATAACACATCAAAGTAATCCCAAGCACATAACCGTGCAAACATTACTAATCATCTGATTAAGTTACGATATGGTCTACATTCTACTCATTCTACAATGAGTGAATTTCTTTCCTGCCTTAACAGCGGTAGATGTAGGTTAATGCAATTGTAGTTGAATTAATTATACAGGGTGTATCAAAAAAATTAGGACTCTGTTTCATGACGGTGTAATTCTTATTATAATCATTGGACCATGACCAATTTAGTCTCAAAGTAAAGCCCAATTAATTATTATGATATCCTGAAAATATAAGATCAATCCGATGCAAAATAAGAAAACTAGCGTACTTTGCGCAAACCATGTCATTTACTGGTTTGTACAATGGGATCTACATGTACAGACCAGTAAATAACATGGTTTATGTTTCAATACGTTATAATATTATTGTCAACATAGTAAATAATCTATCAGTCAGTAGCAAAGTTTAGTTTGGTAATCCATTTAATTCTGGCACAAATCAATACTGCAAGGCTAAAAAAATCCGCAAAACAGATGCATACATAATTATTCAGTGCAAATTTAAAAAGTTTTGTTAAATAGTTCATTCACACTGCTGTTCCCTTATGGAACAAGTCCATGGGATTAATCAAATTATTGTATGGCTGTGTTCAACTGTTTCTATGACTTTGATTAGTGCATCCATGCACGCCAATTGAGGCACCAACAATACAAGCCACATTCCACATAATGAATAGCCATCCATTCAATAATGCAAAATGAGTAACAGGTAGAAATGGATGTAGGCCCTTTTGCAACACAGCTCTTCATACATATGAAGCTAATATTGATCGGGCAATTGAGGAAGTCTATAGTATGCGCATACTGCGATCAGAAGTTGCTTCGTACCTGTGAAAAATGTAGATCTATATCATCTTCAAGCTTCACACTGTTGATAAAATCTTAGATTGTTAGATTATATATTGTTCAAAAACAAACAATAGGACAATTGTTTATATTTGACACGTAAACAAATTGCTACAATGACTTTCAAACATTACCACATCCAGCCTCATCTGTCCAGTCTCCGCAATCATTTATTCCATTACACAATGACGAAATGTCTAGACACGTCCCGGTTCGGCAAAATAATTGGTCGTCCGAGCATGTGCCTATAAAATATAACCCATCGGCATAATGATTATGATTTGCAATTGTAATAGAAATACTTCCACTGCATGGGTGCCTGTACGTATGGTGTTGTAAAATATATGAGCCATGCATGAGCCATGCATGTACGTACTGGTTTTGCAATCTGGCCTAAAGCGTCTTATAGTTCGCCATACAATATTTACAGACATATTTGGGCTCCCATCAACTATTTCAATCTGCTTCCTCAATAATTTAACAAAATACGGTCTACGTTAAGACTATTCCATTTGCCTTAGATAACACGTTATCGGCACGTTATATCAAAGTTGGAAAGACGGATGGGAAAGTATACTTTAGGTCCCATATCAGTATCGTTCAATACTGGAACAACTGCCGGTTCCGTGCAGTTCCGTGAGGTTGCAGCCGGTTTCTATTGTTCTAGACAATTCCGGTTGCCGCGCGGTCGAGTTTTGATGTGCTCCCTAACCAAAAGCTCCAGTATCGAGCGATACTGGAACGTTTTTAGATTACAGTATCGGGCGATACTGGTACAGTCAATACTGATACATAATTTTGTTCCAGTATCGCCCGATACTGGTACATTTTACATGTTACAGTTTCGCCCGATACTGGAACGCTGACTTTGTACCATTATCGAACGATAATGGGTGTTCAAGTATCGGACAATCTAGTACGTCAATAAACTAGGACCTAAAGTACACTCTTATGATGGATGGTTTACATGACAAATCATTATAATTTTAAAATCAAACTCGCTCTGTCTCGTTTAACGTTTGCAATGCAGGACAGTAATCATTTGCCAATGCATTATGTATGCCAATCTATCAAAGTAAAAATTCATTTTGAAAAAGTATTTTCTAATAACTCTATCCAACTCTGATACATGATGATCATTATGACTAATGATGTATATGTTATGGGACACGCTGTTCATTATCAATATAACATTAACATGTTTAATGGCGAAACATTAGAAAAAAGCTCTTTACTAATGACACAGAAAAACATGCGGCAAACCCTTATAGATAGCAGAAATAATATAATTACCACGTGAGTCTTGTTGGAAATGTATTGACTGAGATGGAAGGATATACAGTAGCGTATATCTGTTTTCAATAATGATGTCGGATCTTTTCATGATTTTGAATAAATATGACCTTGGTGGCTTAATTGATCTAGGACGGCACTTGCGTAATTTAATATTCAAAACTAAGAGGGCTTGAACATTACTCATTGACATTGACTAAAAGGTACATAATGCACTCCAATGTGGCACTCCAATTACGTCAATTGAACATGTTATTATTGTAATCACAGTTAATGAACGCTCATATCATGTACGTTATTAACAGATAGGGTATTCACTATTATTAAAAACTACCTCAATAGGAACAAAATGTTTATACAATGTATTGTACATCAAGGAGGTTGTCAGAATAGTATTAATAAAATATTAATACTTTACCACATCCCAATTCGTCTATGAAGGTAGGACAGTTTGGTAATCCATCACACATAGTTGATGTATCTACGCATTCCATTGTCCCTTCGCACCATTGCAAATCTTGATCGAAACATGTATCTGTTCATAAACAAAATATTAGCATGAGTCCCCATAAATCGCCCATTTTAGGGAATTAACAAAAGGCAACGGTACATCAAGACAATTACGATAGAACACTTTAATTAGATGAGCAGCCGCATAACGCAATATATATTTTACATAGTATTAATATTCATAAATGGTCATGTTTGTTATAATAACAAACATAAAGATCTTGGTAGGCAACCTTTGCATTATATTAATACCTGTAAAGTTCATCTGTTGTACATTAACTTTGAAGATACTTCTTCCTACTCCGTTACCATCAGTAGCAAAGGTTAACCACACGGCTGCATTTCCTGACAATGTCACAATTGATGGCATCACAATACCCTTTCTTGATAGAATGACTGAAGCGTCATCATTAGGATCGTCTCCCTGTCCCAATATAAAGCGGTCTTCACCCAGAAGTTCAAAGTCTAATATCTCTAGTGTTATCCGTGATCCTATATCACTTAATATTACCCACGTGCATATGATTGGTTGAGGAAAGTCACGTGGGTATAACGGTGATGTTATGATTGTGCTAACGTTACTAATGGTTGCTTGGGCACAGAAATCTAGGTTTTAAAATGTATAAGTAAACAATGGTAAAAGAATCAATATACTTATATGAGTCAATTATACTCGTTTCTTGTAATCATAATAATATCTTAATAAAAGTAGCATATATTAGTGTATAACGATACAGTTGAGGCATCGCACGGTTTAGACTAGCAATTAATTGAGACTGGAGCACATCGGCGCCTTCACTAAGTTCACTTGTATGATATCTAGTAATGTGCAAACGTCAAGTCAATTATACCAACGTTACTAAGAAACATATAAAGAATATATCCCGTATAAGCACTTTCAGTAATGGTAGACTTTTTGATTGCTTCAAATATGAATTGATTTATACTTAACAATTTGATGTATACGAATAGTTTATTGCAAAACGTGCTAAGTCCACTAAGTGTACTTTGGAGAAAATCACATATGTTTAATATGGACATTTTGGATTGGTTGATTTGGTGAATATTGCATATGGATTAAGGTATGCCCATACGACATTACGGTGGTATCCTGGTTTGGTCCATGGTAGGAAGAACTTGGTACTAGCATGGTACTAGTAGGGACTTTAGAAACGTATTTATTACAGTTTTTGCTGATTTTCTTGTGTTAATGTTCATAAATTAATAATGTTCATATTATTTGCTGGTCGAACGAGTGAAATCCATTGGATATTAACGAAATTAGCTTCAAAGTATTCTGACAGAAAATGTTAAAAGTTTACTCATACACAGCTTTATTTAGATTCAATTAAATTTGATAATTTTCTGGGTGGAAAGAAGCCCAGTCTTACTTTTGAAAGTTGTTGTGTTAAGAAATTCACACTTTAATTTCAATCTGTCATTGAAATTAGTACTATTCCAGATTAAGTAAAATCAAAAGTTCAAAATTCGAAGAAAAAAGTCACAATATTGCCAATATATTATCTCTGGATCAGATTTTAGTTTTAAAACTAGCCCAAGTGGCTGAAAGTCACCGCGTGTGTCAATTCATGTGGCTAGATTGTAGACAGACTGCCTCAGGGTCAATGTGTTGAATTGAACAATTATTGGGTGAAACTTTTTAGCCCAACACGCGACTTTTCAAAGTTCTTGTGTTAAGAACTTGAATTTGCTTAAAAACCAGTGCGATTTCAGACTTTGTTGTCAAATATAAAGTTCAAATTTCAAAAGAAATTACGATTATATAACAGATTTTAGTTGATAAAATGTAGCCCAAACTATACAGGACGATGGAGCGTAATGTGATCACATTTTTTTCAACACCATCCAGACCAGTCCTGGCAGTTGCTACCACCTGTGATTCTTATTACCGCTGATTTAGACTTAAACGCCGGTAAATCGGGGTTAGATCTATATTAAGGATTTGTAGGCGTAATGAAACTAAAATAACGTGTTTGGTTGAAATCCTGAACCTTTGTTATTTTGTTATTACCTCTTTTGTTTCCAAAATACTATGGATTTAGCACGTTTTGTAACCACTAAGACACTAAAGTTCAGCATTCCATTTTAAAGAGGTTGTCAAAATGACTTAGAAAAAAAAAAAAAAAAATCAAAAATCTCACTTCTTTTTCTTTTATATCATTTTGAAATCTAAAATTGCAATTTCCCCTCAATTTGGGATTTTCCGAAAGATTGACCGTCATGTGTATGTTTGCTTAAGTAAGACTAAATGTACAACAATAACTGTCATTTGGTAATTCAAATGAAAGATACATTAAAAATAAATTTTTACCCCGTCTATGGGCCATTTCAAAATTTTCCGGAAAATACCCTAAATATCCGAAAACTTTAATGTGCAATATATCCGCAACGGAATGAAGTAACCTTCAACCGAAAAGCAAAAGTTGTATTCTTACAAGTAAAACACGTTTCTACAAACATCTCAATATTTATATCTGATGAACTATCACGTTTTGCATATAAGCTCTTCATAAAGTCACATGTAAAATTATATCATTTGCATTTAAAATCCGCTGATCACCGAATGATATGGTCCGGTGCATGATATTTGCCACTGATCTGAATAAATATAGGAGGACCTATAGGCTAGTATAGAAGAACTCTCTGTTACGCTGGTTTCATTGAAAGCATGTTAACACTTCGCGATTGCTTCTTAAAAAGGGGAGAACCATTTTAGATGTTTAAGTGTTCGTTTACGTGACTTTGTTTCGGCGCCCTTTTGATTACTGCAGTATTTCTGAGATTTCATCTTCACATTGAAATATTTGACCAAAAGCAGGGCCCGGTGGCTAATACAGGGTGTCTCAAAAAAATTACAACGCAACTTTAGAGGATTGTAACTTTCTGAATAAGTGTCAGAATAGAACAACTCAAAAAACAATATAAAGGCGATATAGTTTGCTATACTCTAAAGAAAACCGGATGTGATTCGGTTCAGTAATTCCAGAGAAATTAGCAATTACGTAACATTAGCCTGGGAACACTTCCATCCAAGTTTGCTCATATTGAGTGATTCAGACAGCACATACATGAAATCAAGACTTCTCTACAAAATGACATGGATTAACGTGTTTTTATGGTTCTAGATTTTATTTTACACCAAATAATATGCCAGATGAGACACAAAATATAAAATAAAAGTTGTCTAGATTATTTCCATCACATTTATATTTTCATCACATTTTTATACTTAAGAACAGTCAAATTTAAAATTTGTACAATAAGTTCTTTTCAGATCTTTTTATAACAATTGGAAACAAAATTATAGTAATTTTAGTAAATATATATGAACATTGTCGTTATTAAACCAAGTTCAAGAACTAATAACATCGCGCATACAACTAATTTATCAAGCTTCTACATGCAGTCTTCACATATTCAACTTGAAGGCTGAAATCATGTATATTATAAAATTATCGCCAATTTTGCGCATGATGGTCAAATTATTAGTATCGCAATTGAAAACATTTATTTTGTTTACATTAAAAGAGTATTGTAATATCTCTCTCCTTACAATGAGTTGTATTGTTTTTGGTTTTCAGGGTGTAATGAGTGTTACGATCGATTATTAAGTATTCTTAGATCACAAATTGAACTTTTTTATCATAGTATTAAACAGTGCTGGCAAATTGAACATTAATGAGTAAGTAACCAACCGTGCAAGTGAAAATCTGTCAAAATATGCAAACTTGGATGCAAGTGTTCCGTGACTACTCTTACATAATCACAGACATCTCTGTAATTACTTAACAAATTTAAACGCTGTTTTCTTCCAATTGTAGAAAACTAATTTGGCCTCATTTTACCGTTTGAATTGTAAAATTCAGATACTAAATTAAGAAGAATTTGTTTTGAGACACCCTGTAGTATACCTGCTAACTGAGGCATCGACAAAGTATCTTTAACAGTTTTTCAGTGAACGTACTCAAGATGAATAATAATAATAATAATAATAATAAAACCATACTTATTGAGCGCATAACACAATGAACTGACTATTGAATTATCTATCTAGCAAGTATGGGGTGGGGGTGGGGGGGGGGGCGGTGGCAGAATGAAGGTGAAACGTTAAGTTAATACTGGCTGAATAACTTGACTAAACTAACACACAAAGCTTCAACCATGTCAATGGTGGTTCTGAAAGATGGATGACAGAGCAACACGAGGATTGACTGTGTACAAGAATCAAACGGTTAAAGATCCCGGATGAGATACAAAGAAACCAATGGGCAGAGACCTTGAAAATGAAAGCAGGATTGACACAACGAACTGCTGAAATGGGAAACATGGGTAAAGTAACGAGAAATGTTGGACACATTATATTAAAGGGAGTGTTCATAAATACCATGGGAAATATGGGGTAATCAGAACAAAATTGGAACCCAAAAGTGGAATCAAACAATCAAACAAATGTGGTCCTTAATAATAATAATAGGATAAAAAAAACGTCAACACATGTTTTGCGCGCAGATTTAACAACATTGCTGTTGAATAATGTTATTATCATACATACATATACATCTATTATACTGATATACTGTACACAGCGCCCTACCTCGGGCATTAACTGAGACTTTTGGTATATTTGTCTCAACTGAATATGATTAATGCTTTTTCCCTAGATGAGTTATTTAGGTATCAAACAACCTTCTAAATACCAACTTGGAGGAAATACACGTTTTAATATCAATAATACAGTGTGTTATAATAGCCTTAGCTTAATACATACCGCAGCTAGTCTCATCTTCACCATTCGGACATTGTGTTTTTGCGTCGCACATCACGTGATCGGGGTAACATAGGGAAACGCCACTCCTGTTGTTACAAATGTATTGGTCATCATTACACTTGAAAAGATCTATGGAATACATTAGAAAATCGTATAATTATTCAATCAAACCCGCATATGTCCAGACAATAATTTATCATTTTTAAGACAACGTCGTCAGTGGGGCTGGTTGAAAGTGCCGTTATATTTCAATCCAGGTCGCTTATTTCCTGTCGAGTGTATTACATCATCGAGGGAACGGCCCGAGTGAGTGAGTAGCTTTTTGTCGACCATGCATACCTGAAAAATGAGCAAACATTCACTGATTGTGCTCATTTGGGGAATTGGCCTACAACTATTTACAACTATTAAATCAAAATGGACACCAAGCGTAAAATGTGATAGAAAATTACCTCCAGCTCCAGCTATAGATGAAATATAAATATAGAGAGTGAATTTGAAATCAAAAGATAGGAACAGGCACTTTTGTTCACTTTAATTATGCAGTTGTATGGTTGTTGACACTCTATTGATACTAATTTGATATTGCCGGTTCTATAGTTTACAATACAATAATTAACTTCATTATGATATCATATAATATGTTATAATTTATTTTGTGCAATTAGATTATATGTATAGCGCATAATAATGTTCCTACAAGGAAAGTCACCATGCCACTCTTCATAAGGAGGGAATATTGTCTAGACCAGGCTAAAAAGAGCTAGGTATCACTTGGAGGCGTTCTTTATCTCATGTGGTTTTTCTAGACCAGAATTTCATGAGGAATAAGAATATCTTGGGTAATCAGCCCAAATCCTGAACGCACCCCCCCCCCCCCCCCCCTAACCGGGGGTTCTTTCAGGGGGGTCCCAAAAACATCAGAAAACTACTGTATGTTACACTTAAACTCAAATAATGTATGATAAGAGTATAGTTTTAACAATGGGATGTATGTTTTAGACCACAAGAAACTCTTATCTAGTGTTTTTGCTTTGTAAACATACTTAAAACCAAAATGGCCGCCAAATTGATTGCCCAAAATGGTCAAAATTGGTCAAAATTCCATAAAGTAGCATAATATCAACCAAAATGTATGATTAAAATATACTTTTAACGATAAAATGTATGTGTTAGACCAGTAATAACTCATATCCAGTACTTTTGATTTGTTAACATAGTTAAAACCCCCAAATGGCTACCAAAATGGCCCCAAAATGGGTCCCAAAGTAGCTGCAAAAATGGTCAAATTCAATAAAATAGCATAATATCAACCGGAAAGTACGATGAAAATATACTTTCAACGATAAAAGGTATGTAATAGACCCTAATAACGCGTATCCAGTATTTATACAATCCAAAATGGCTGCCAAAATGGCCCCCAAAATGGGTCCCACCGTTGCTGCAAAAATTGTCAAATTCCATAGAATGGGATAATATCAACCTAAATGTATGACTAAAATATAGTTATAATGATGGGATGTATGTATTAGACCACTAGTTACTCATATCTAGTATTTTTGCTTTGTTAACACACTTAAAAATCCAAAATGGCCCCCAAATGGGTTCCAAAATGACTGAACAAATAGTCAAAATTCCATAATATGGGATAATATCAACCAAAATATATGATAAAAGTATAGTTTTAACATTGGGATGTATGTATTAGACCACTAGTAACTCATATCCAGTATATTTGCATGGTAATAACATACTTTGAATCGAAGGTGGCCACCAAAATGGCCGCTGTAAATGTAAAAAATAGTATACATGAGTGTATGATAATCCAAAATAGATATTGTAAGAGTTTATATTACTCTTTTTATTTTTTTCATCTGCTATGACAAATCAAATATACAAAAAATATATGATTACAAATCAGTTAGAATACACAATGTGTGTGGATAACTGTTAGAGTAACATCGATAAGTAGACTATATATCGCATAAATATGGTTATTATGCATAAAAACAGGATGACGTACTAAAACATACAATAAATTACAAAATATAATATATTTACATTATACAAAAAGCATATGGAAAACGTCCCATTTTTTTAGGTAGAGAGTATTCTTAAGAGATTTTTTCCACATGTGTCTTTCAGTGTTATGGTACTTAATGATATCATGTTGGATATTTTGAAATGACGGTTTTGAACCATTGCACCTATTTCTGTATACAGCAAATTTCGCAATCAACAAGATGTTATTGAGACCAGTATGTTTACTAATGGGGAATTTGCCAAAGAGAATGTCATTATCGCACAGCGAAACCTTAATTTTACATTTACATAGTATCCATTCCTCGAGCTTTCTCCAGATGGTATTAGTAATATGGCACATACAGAATATATGATAAATTGTTTCCTGGACCTGATAGCAAAAAGAACATCGATCGTCGCTGGAAACCTTTATCATCTTAAGGAAGCAGTTTGTGCTCAGGATACGCTGAGTTATTCGAAACTGAAACCATCTTAGCTTGATATCCTCAGTGCATTTAAATGGCGCGTTGCAGATATTTTTCCATTTGTTATCGTCGATGTACTGAAGTTTTTGCGACCATTTAAAGGTAGATGACCCGATCACATTTTCGTAACACAGAATTATTTCAAACATACGGAGATTTTCATATCATATGAAAGCTCGTATTTTTCTCATCATCATACTGAAATTTGACGGCCTAAATCGGTATAATTACGGAGAAATCGATGAAATAACGTCGAATTACCGCGAATGGTGGTATACCACCGATATAGTTTGTGTACTACTCAATGGGTACAGTTCACAGCATCTTGTGCGTGTAAAATAAGAACCATTAGAGCTATGCAACTCAAACTTTGGAACACGACTTTTTTAAGGATGACCTTTCATGTAGAATAGAAAACTTCAAGTTGAAAATCGAAATGTGATCGGGTCATCTACCTTTAAGCTTGGCTTTATTATTGGAATTGGGTAAAAGGATTTTGTAGATACGCCTACAGTCCTTTTTGTCTTCAATAGAATATCAATGCTTATAGGAATAAATGGTTTAGCAACCGGCTTAGCATTAATAAACAATGACACATTTCTAAAACTCTCAATAATAGTACGTCTGAGCCCATGGTACTCAAGAAAGTTAGTTCTAAGATTAACATATTTTCTCCTAAGTGCCTCCAAAGAGTAAAATCCTCCCTCTGGGTCCATGAGATCGTTAATATAGAGAATGCCATTTTGAACCCAACTGGAATAGAAAACAATATTTCCACCAATTTTAATCTGAGGCTTGTTCCAGATACATGACCGTAGAACTTCGCTGCACTCGTTTAGCTGTGTTGCTGAAACGAATTCCAGGAAAGAAGAACTTCCTTCCAGAAGGTATTGCTCATCTTATTAATAGCATTGGTCCACCTACTGGTGCCGCAGATAAAGTTACTCATGTCCTTCAGCTGTGAGAAATGCAGAAACATGATAACAGCTTTATTGGAATTACCAGCCCTTAAAAGACGTCTAATCCATGATATTTTCAGAGCGTTGAAAAATATACCAACTTGGATCATTTTTGTACCCCCTTCGTCATAATCGCCACACATCTGGTCCCTGCCAATCCTATCCGTCTTGCCTTTCCATATAAAATTGAAAAACATATTGTTAAGCTCATGTATCAAGTTGCAATCTGGATTGGGAATGGCCAGAACCAGATGACTGAATCTCGAGATAAAGGGGGACTTAACCACTGCTATTCTGCCCAGAACTGTCAAGTATCTCTTCGACCATTGTTTCATCGATTTGCGAATATCATCAACAATACTAGAGTAGTTTAATGCTGGCATCTCATGCAGATCAAGACTGAAGTCAACACCGAGCATGGAGAATCTATTTCTAACCCAGTTGAGATGGCTACAAGTACTTAGTGGCAGCTCCTTCCGCTTAGAGCCTATCCAAACAACATTTGTTTTATTGCTATTTATACGTAACCCAGACATATCCGCAAATTGATCAAGAACATTTAAGGTTTCTACAAGCGACCTCTCACTACCGTCAAGAATAAATGTGGTATCATCGGCGTATTGTGTGATTTTAAACTCCTTGTTATCAATAACAATGCCCTTCATATCATGGTTGTTTCTTGCCATCGTCGCAAGTACTTCAGCACACAGTAGAAAAAGGTAAGGCGAGAGGGGATCGCCTTGACGGCAACCCCGGTTGACAAAGAATCTATCAGACATATTGCCGTTAATAAGCAGGCTAGATTCAGCATTGTTATAGAAAAGTCTAATCCATTTCTGAATTGAAGTACCAAAGCCATGCCGCTTAAGAATTTTGAAAATGGAACTATGAGAGACAGTATCGAAAGCCTTTTCAAAGTCTATAAGAAGCAGCATCCCAGGTATTGATTTCTCTTCAGCGTGATAAATGATATCATAAACTATTCTAATGTTTTAACCGATAAAACGACCAGCCATAAAACCATTTTGATCGTCCTCAATAAGCTTTGGGAGAACACCCTTAACTCTATTAGCAATGCACATTGAAGCGAGTTTATAAATTGAGTTAAGTAAAGAGATTGGTCTCCAATTTTTTAGGTGTTGTCGCGGCTTATTGCCTTTCGGAAGAAGCGTAATAACACCCAAGTTTTGAAAATGTGAAAAAGATCCCCTATCAAATGCACTGTTCAGCGCACGAATGATGAATGACGAAAGATCTTTCCAGAAAAACTTGATGAATTCAACTGTGAAACCATCCGGACCTGGTGTTTTGTTATTCTGCATCGATTTAAGAGCATTGAGAACTTCATCATATTCAAGGACACCATCAATTTGGCTGGATTCGTCTTCCGACAATGTGGGTATGTTTGGAATCGTATCGAGCAACGACGTGTCGATTTGCTTTTCCTTATCACTGTATAAATTCTCGTAGAACGTCTTGGCTTCATCCAGTATTTCTTTCTGGCTGTTAGTTTTAATACGATTTTGTTTTTCAAGAAAATTGATCGACTTGTTGACATAGTTTTTCTTTTCAAGATTAAGAAAGTATTTGGACGGTTTTTCGCCAAATTCAAGATTCTGCACTCTGGCGCGGATTTTGACTCCTTCCATGTGGACATCTCTTAACTCTTGTAACTTTTTGTTGGCCGATTTGAGATCTTCCATGAGCGTGTCTGCCGTCGTATGTGTAGGATTTAGATCAAGCGTATGAACAATTCTGCTAATCTCAGCTTCAAGAGATTTTATCTCCTTCTCTCTTATCCTTTTCTTATTTGCACCATACGGAATAGTCTTGCCTCTAATGTCAACCAAGATCATATCAAGTAGAAGTTGATCGTTGATGTTGAATTGCACCTCTTTGCCCGGGATATTGTTCATGTTTTCTCTTGAGTATGGGCTCGCAGCATACTGTTTAACAACTTCGCCAATAGCATCTTTCACTACCTGGATGTACTTTGAGTCCTTAAGCAAAGAATTGTTGAACTTCCAATAACCTCTACCTCTATGAGGCGTTTGCTTAGCGAAAGTAACTGTTGGAATCGAGTGGTCAGGCCTATAGCCAGGCAAGATATCAGTATTGCCTACCATTGAGAACATCTCGTGTGAAAGGAGAAAGAAGTCCAGAGTTTATATTACATCACATTCACCAAATAGTATGTTTTAAACTGCTAAACTTTTGCTTTTAGATATAAGGCCCACATCTGACCATTTTGATTCTGTATCACTTTCTAAAATGGCTGCCAGAATGGATAAGTTGATGTTAAATGACCTAACACAATTGTTTGTATTGCAAATGGCCATACTATGTACTACCAATACCCCAAATATAATGGGACAGCATTCACTACATGTCTATGATAAAGCCTATAGGGGCTGTAGATCTAGTTTGGGTATTCTACAATATCCAATATCCAAGATGGCTGCAAAAGGTTAAAATGACTGAAAACAGTATTGTTATTGTTAGCGGTACATTAGATATAACCAAATTATTATATCTACAGCTTTTAATCCATCCAGTAAACATATTTGTATATGTGACAAGGTATGATTGAATGGTATAGACTCCATTTTGACAATGTGATGTTATTACCTCCAAATGGTCAATAAAATTACCTCCAAATGGTCAAATTATTTACCACAGGTGGCCACCCATTGTCCATAATATGACCAAAATGGAGTCTATACCATTCAATCATACCTTGTCACATACAGATACGTTTACTGGGTGGATTAAAATCTATAGATATAATATTTTGGTCATATCTAATGTGACACTAACAATAAACTAATACTGTTTTTCAGTTATTTCAACCTTTTGCAACCATCTTGGGTATTTTAAAATACAAACTAGATCTACAGCTCCGAGGTTTTATCATAGACATATAATTGAATGCTGTCCCATTCAATTTGGGGGTATTGGTAATTGATATTACATAGTATGGTCATTGACAATACAAATCAATTGTTTTAGGTCATTAAACATCAACCTAACCATTCTGGCAGCCATTTTTGAAAGTGATACAGAATCACAGATGTGGGCCTTATATCTAAAAGCAAATAAGCTTTGCAGTTTAGAACATACTATTTGGTGAATGTGATGTAATATCACTCTTATAATATCTATTTTGGATTATCATACACTCATATAGACTATTTTTTATATTTACAGCGGCCATTTTGGTGGCCATCTTGGATTCAAAGTATGTTATTACAATGCAAATATATGAGATACTAGTTGTCCAATACATACATGCCAATGTTAAAACTATACTTTCATTATATATTTTGGTTAATATTATCCCATTTTATGGAATTTCGACAATTTGCTCAGTCATTTTGGGACCGATTTTGGGGGCCATTTTGGATTTTTAAGTGTGTTAACAAAGCGAAAATACTAGATATGAGTAACTAGTGGTCTAATACATATATCCCATCATTATAACTATATTGTAATCGTACATTTACGTTGATATTATCCCGTTTTATGGAATTTGACAATTTTTGCAGCAACTTTGGGAGCCATTTTGGGAGCCATTTTGGATTGTTAACTATGTTAACAAAGCAAAAAATACTGGATATGAGTTACTAGGGGTCTAAGACATACATCCCATCTTTGAAAGTATATTTTCATCGTACATTTCGGTTGATATTATGCTATTTTAAGGAATTTGACAATTTTTGCAGCCACTTTGGGACCAATTTTGGGGGCCATTTTGGCAGCCATTTGGGATTTTTAACTATGTTAACAAAACAAAAGTACTGGATATGAGTTATTAGGGGTCTAACACATACATTCCCTCGTTAAAAGTATATTTTCATCATACATTTGGTTAATAGTATGCTATTTTATGGGATTTTGACCACTTTTGACCATTTTGGGCAAATAATTTGGCGGCCATTTTGGTTTTAAGTATGTTTATGAAGCAAAAATACTAGATATGAGTTCTTGTGGTCTAACACATACATCCCATCGTTAAAACTACACTCTGATTATACATTATTTGAGTTTAAGTGTAACATACGGTAGTTTTCTGATTTTTTGGGACCGCCTAAAATAACCCCCGGTTAGGGGGGGGGGGGGGGGGGGGGGGGGGGGGGGGAGGGGGTGCGTTCAGGATTTGGGCTGATTACCCAAGATATTCTTATTCCTCATGAAATTCTGGTCTAGAAAAATCACATGAGATAAAGAACGCCTCCAAGTGATACCTAGCTCATTTTTAGCCTGGTCTAGTCGCTCTATTCAAGGTCGCACCATAATAATATAGATGGCATTAGGCGCAAATAAACAATGTTTGGTTAATGCATTTTTGTTTTTTCCTTCCGTTTATGCACTTATCAATTGCAAGCCCGGTCCCTGGGGACCCGGGACATGGCGGGGACCATGCGGGGACCGTACACGAGTGTACAAAAAATGACGCCCGGCTATGCGGGGGAGTGTACGCGGACGTACAAACTGTGCCCCCGCTAGCCGGGGCGTGTACCGGGGACGTACGGTAATGTACACAAAAATGTACACCCGGGCGCTTGCTATAGAGATGCGAGGCGCTTGACGGAATAAGCCTAAATAACACATAGAAATGCATTCCGTTATGGTTGCAGAAAGAAATAAGCGACATTGGGACTGTAGTCGGGTGAATACTTTGTCCTGGGAAATGGGTGGCCGGGACTGTACCACTTTGTCCCGGCCAAGGGGGCCGGGACTGTAGCGGGGACTTACACAAAATGGTGCCTGGCCCTGCGGGGACCGTACACGATTGTAGCCGGTACGTCACATAGGCAATTTGTACGTCCCGGCCCTAATCCCCGCTATCCCCGGGTGATGCAATTGATAAGTGCATTAGGGAAAACAGACCTCTTACGTCGGATCGATCGATCGGGCTTGTTTTGTTCTTGCTTTTTTCTTATTTTCGCTAGAAAACATGTTTGAGTCTGTATTAGTTTTGCGCGTGAAAACAGTTTCGACAATTTCCTTTAAGAATTAGTCGGTCAGGCTCGTTTTTTGTCGCCTTATCGAGGAACGTTTCAAACTGCAGAGAAACTTCTTGTTCTCTTAGAATTAAACGTATCGAACATTCATTGTATGTCTGTTGGCATTTTGTAAACCCTGCAAATGTGTGTGTTTTTGTATTATGCGTGTTTTCTGAGTTGCAGTAAACCAATTGACTGGCCCATCAGAGCTCTTTGTAGAGGGTTACCTTGCTTACTTACTTGCTTAATTCGAGTTGTGTTCTCGATCTACAATGGCTCTCCACACCTTCCTGTCCTGCATTGCTGTCTTTAAGTCTCCTACATCCAAACCAGTGTCCTGTTTTAGCACATCGATGTAAGTTAGGGCAGGTCTTCCAGGTTTTCTTCTCCTATGCTTTGGTATCCAATGAACCAGCTTTGACACACATTCTTGACTCCTAAAGCAGTGGCCTGAGAATCTTGTCCTTCTCTCCCTGATCTTTTGGGGGATTTTGGGGAGGTCTCCATACAGCTCTGTGTTAGTTGTATGTTGCTTCCAGTGAATGTTGAGGACAGCCCTCAGCATACGAGTATAACAGCCGTCAAGTTGCTTTGCTAGCTTAGGGGTGGTGGTCCATGCCTCACCACAGCCATATAGTAACACAGATTCAACAGTTGCGGCGAACGGCGAAGTTTGAATTTTCTTGGTAGGGTGGATTTCCAGATCTTGTTCAGCTTAACACACAGGCCCGTCAGATGGGGGGCGACGGTTGCGATCGCCCCCCCCCCCCCCCACCCCCCCCTTTAAAAATCTTTTCTTTTTTTTTCTTCTTTTTTGTAAGGTAAAAATTGCGTTTTTCTTAGTTTCAAATATCAATGATAGTAAAACTATACTCATAAAACATTGACTTGACTACAGTGCTTTTTGGACTGCGAAATTTTGTGTCCGTGCGAAATTTTTTGACGTGCGAATTTTTTTGACTTCTATGCCATGAAAATTGAGAAAATGAGGAGTTTTGCCAAGGCCTCTAGAACTGCAGAAATTCAGTGCATCTGTGAAATGAATGCAGCTAACAAAATTTCACCAGAATAAATATTCTCAAGATGAAACCGCACAAACCCTGTACCGTGAATATAATACATTGAACGCCCTTGATGCTTATCCTTAATGAGATGTACAATGTGCAGAGGACAGACATACTAATAACAATCAGTTTCAGTTTCAGTTTCAGTTTATTTTCACCATAGAATATAATACATCATCAAGTAAATTATTAGAAAAAACAAAGGTGGGAAAACCAAAAGGAGCACAGCTCGAAGTATATTGGACACCCTGATAATTTATGATAAATAAATATGATAGTTTCTTAAAAGTACGACAAAGAAGACGACTACAAACAAGAGACAGGACAGGATATGTGTAAACAAGACCGGACAGGACATGTGCAACTAAACTATAAAGTGTAGGCAGTAATGATGGCATCAGCTATAACATAATAATCTCATGTGGTACAATTTCTCATGTGGTAAACGGTAAACTTTAAAAATTATTAATTGATTATTGGTAATATGAAAGAAGATATAACTTAAACTTTCTTTTAAACATGGTGATTTGGCATATTTAAACTCGCTATTCACTGAATTCTATAGCAGAGGGCCTTGTCTTCTAATCGTATGTCTCGCTAAATCATAGTTAAAATTAAAGGGACGATATAATGAAGAAATACGTGTTGGGTAGCTATGAATTGATCTATTTTTAATGAAATAATCGGCAAAGGTATCGGGAAGATTGTTGAATGTATAACAATAACAATAACAATAACAGGCATTTATATAGCGCCTTACATAGAAAGGATCACAGAGCGCTTTACAAAATAACAAATAGCATGTACAAAATATGAATGCACATAGAAAAACACCAAGAGTAGCCATCAGATAATGGCTATAATCTAACATGTTATACAATATACTGCAATACACTGATCAAGAATGGTGCAAATACAGTATTACATGAATGCTACACACAATAAAATAACTAAATATCCTGGTTAAAAAGATGAGTTTTCAAAGACGATTTTAAAGTTCCTACCGTCTTAGAGTTACGGATATGTAAGGGAAGATTCTTCCAGAGTTTTGGTCCAGCAACACAGAAAGCCCTGTCCCATATGTTGCAGTGGCACGTTTAGGGACTGCAAGGAGTTTACGGCTACCAGAGCGGAGAAACGACCAGTGACTGATTAAAGATATGAAGCCCCGAAACACCGCCGTAACTAGCTTTGTAAAATACTTTGATGCAAAAACTTTGCTCATTAAAATATACAGCTGCATAAATCAAGAAACTAGAAAACATGGGATAAGGTCTTGTAGACATGTCATACAAAATAGTTCTGAATGAGCCTCTAGTGTTGTGAATATCGGAGAGCTATACCTTTACTGCATCGTAGGATGTCAATACGATGAAATATGTAAATTGTGATTTGTTTACTCCATCAAAATAATATTATAAAGAATGTCATTCACTCGAATCGGCGATTTTCCCACAGAAAACAAACGAGTTAACATGTGTCAAAATGTCATATTTTCATCAAGGCGGGGCCTAAGTACACTGTTCCGTATAATTCCTTGAATTCAACCTAAGAAAACCACTTCTTTTGATCACAAGTCACACTGTCGTAATTATAGGCTATTTGTTATCCACAAAGGCCTATTCATGAAGGTTGGTGTACATCAATATCATATTTTGGATTGGCACTGATAATGGCATGACGCACTTTGCAAGCAGGTCAATGCACGATGCAGGTTATGCATGGATGAATGCGTGATCAGAGCGTAAGACGGTACAATGCTCTACTCTAATTGGCTAGGCTGAATGAGTATTTTCAGAAATGTCTCAAGCGCTCTATGGACTTTTTGTAATGTACTAATCGCCTCGTCTTACAACATCAAGATCCTTATACTGTAATAGCGACGACGACGGATTCGGATTCATCCTTCATATACGCACGTCCGAATTTTTCTAGTGCAAGATATTCTATGAGTTACACAAGTTTATTTCGTAACCTACGTAGACTATAGAATATCCTACCTCTTTTGTAGGATTACCATCTGGTAAGGGATGCATTCCCTTGAATTAGAGTCATAGGTGCACCCCGCCCCCCCCCCCCCCCCCCCAACCCCCTTTGGACACGCCACTAGTTTACACAGTAGCTATTGTTGTGGGTATTGTTGAATGCAAATATGTAATATCGTTAACAATTCATTAAGCAGTTGGTTTGCTTACTATCTACACGCTACTAACGTTGACCAACTAACTAATAAACACAACGATAAAAGTAGTAAATCAAATTGCAAATAACAAAATAAAGTCGTGACAAATCCGTAATAATACTATAGAAGCGCTAATGCAAAGACTTTCACTTATAAAATCTTCATTGTAGTATTGTATTCATATTTTGTCAAATTACATTGCTTCGGAATACCCATAGACCGATATATACTCAATGTAGTAATACCATAATAAATAAGAGAGGCGGTCATGAGGTGGAACAATTCCGAAGGTTATTCTTTTGACGAGCCGTATACACTCTAAGAAAAAAAGGGTTCCACTTAGAACCTTTTACTGTCCTGTATGTAGAACCTTAAGAGCTCTTATGACGGAGCATAGGCGGGGGTGGGGTTATCTCCCCGCAAACCCCCCCCCCCCCCCATCCCCCCCCCCCCCCCCACCCCCAACAAAAAAACACCTCGATTTTATAACTGGACCTTTTAAAGCGTTAAAAATGACAAGTTTTTGCGCGCTTCGTGTGTGTTAGTTTCAATGTTTAATTATCATGATTATTCAAGCTTAACAAGATGGCTTCAGGAACGTTAAGATTCTCCAGAAAAGAGCAATTCGAAGCATTTCCATAGCTAAATACAGAGCGCATACTAAATAACTTTTCAAGAAACACCTGTTCCTAACCCTTAACGACATTAACACTTTCCAAACATCACTTTTCATGTTTAAATACACAACAAATGCACTTCCACCGGTTTTCAATGATTACTTTTCACGCATCAGCAGTCTTCACAGCCACAACACCCGCCAAACTAACAACTTTCGCCTACCCATTGACCACACAACTCTAATCTCCAGACGGTCAATACGTTACTTTGGACCCTCTACTTGGAATGCTAATCCGTCCACCATACGTAATTCAAACTCCACAAACGTCTTCAAGCGCATGCTCAGAGATCATCTTATCTCAGCGTTCTAGTCCGTTCACAACTTTTTGTTGAGTTGTTTTACATTACTTTTGTTCCTAGTTTATATTACTTTTTCCTTTGATATTATTTTCATCTTACTCTTTTCCAGCTACTACCCTTTTCGGTTTCACTTTGGTTTCGATCATTTAGGTTGCTTGAGCAACCCGTTTGTCCATATTTGTTTTGCTGTCTTGCGCAATGTATGTGTGTCTGTCTGTCTGCCTGTCTGTCTGTCTGCATGCCTGTCTGTCTCTAAGTATGTCTGTGTATGCACACCAACCAAGTTTTAAAAAGATTACTTTATACTTTCATATTATTTAGATAATCTCCCTATTATATTGATCAGTCCTATAGGCCTCATCCTATTTGTCATTTACATTAATGACCTACCCGACATCGTTTCATCCACCCCCAAGATGTTTGCCGATGACACAAAAATCTACCACAGAATTGACAAAAGCAACAACAGGGGAAGGGAAACTATCCAACAAGACCTAAACCGTTTACAACAATGGTCGGACACCTGGCTCCTTCGTTTTAATGCTACCAAATGCAAAAACATGCATATGGGCCCAACAAACAGCAGGAGAGATTACCACCTGGGAGATCAAATCATACCGAAAACGGATGAAGAAAAAGACCTGGGTATAATCATCTCAAGCAGCTGTAAACCATCTCTGCAATCATCAAAGGCAGCAGCAAAAGCGATGAGCAGTCTGGGGATTATAAAGAGGTCATTTAAATACATCGACAGCGACAATTCCTCAATTTTGTACAAGGCTTACATCCGTCCGCACCTAGAGTACTGTATTCAAGCCTGGAACCCGTATCAGATTGGTGACATAAAATTGCTCGAGAAAGTCCAGAGAAGAGCCACGAAACTGGTCAAGAGAGTGAGAAACAAGCCATATGCAGAGAGATAATTGAGATTTTCATTTTTCAAAACCAGTAATTTACTCACGATTGACAGTTTCGTGTGTTGTGGTCTACACACTTCCTCAGAATAACCTCTTCTGATCCGTACTGCTTCCGGTTGAGGGCGCTGTTACGGTGATCAGTGGGTCGTAGACATGACTTAGAAAATGGGCCCCGTCGTCTCTGTTCATATGTCGTATGGAAATGTATTCAGACATATGGAGAGAGGTTGAAAATCCTTAAGCTTTATCCGTTGGAAGTAAGGAGAAAAAGAGGAGACTTAATCGAAGTCTTTAAAATCCTGAACGGCCTAGAAGACATCAACCCCGAAGAGCTTTTTACCATTTCCCTCAACACCGAAACAAGAGGGCATAGCTTCAAACTCTTCAAAAACAACTGTCGAACGGATTAGAATTACGAAAGCACTTCTTCTCACAGCGTGTCGTGGATGTATGGAACAAGCTCCCTCCATCAGTTGTCAACGCAAAATCTACAAACCAATTCAAGAATCATCTAGACAAATATTGGTCCGAAAATGGATATGAGGATCTAAAAGGCTTACGCCTATAATTTTTTACCCATCAAATCTTAAGTGTAAGTGTAAGTGTAAGTGATTTATCTTTGTAACATAATTGCTTATTTGTATTATCTCATCCATTACCATTTTTCCAAAGGGGTCGTTGACACGTGTAAGCTCTTCGTGAGGTTTTTTCAACGACGCCTTGCATATATGCTATTGTTTTGTATTTTTTTGCTCTGACTTTGTATTGATATGTTGTATATGCGAAATAAATAAACTTGTAAACCTGTAAACCTGTAAACGTTATTCAGGACCATTTTGGTTTAAAAACTGAAAGCTGCGTGCGCTTCTCGCGAATTAGTTTCCATGTTAAATTATTTAAGCTTAACAAGATGGCTACATGAACGTTTTCTGCACCTTTTGAGTGTTAAAATATTGCCTATTTTTGTGCACTGCGCGCGAATTAGTTTCAATGTGTCATGATTCAAGCTTAACAAGATGGCTTCAGGAACGTTTTCTGGACCATTTTAGTTAAAATAATATTCTTTTTCACATTTGTACACATATTTTGTTCTCTCTTATAATGAAGTTTGATTTATCATTAACGTCGATTTTAGGTAGCTTTATTTAATTGATCATATCTCAGGTTTGCCCAACCAAATCAGATGAGATAAACGACATCTAAAAGCTAAGCATTTAGTCTTTCAATATGTATAATATTGTTACATCAACTTTTAGATCTTCATGGTCAATAAGTTGGGTAAACACGTGCACATGTTTTTTTGAGACACCCAGTATATCAGTATTCACAACGTCTTTCTGATCTGGCATAGGAATATATAAAAAGCCAATATTGATTGTAAATAAAGTGATTGTTTTTCAATAAAATATCGGTACACACCAAATCGCACCAAAAGGGTTCGAAAATTGAAGAAACAAAATCCAATTATGAAGGGGGCACATCCCCCCCCCCCCCCCCCCCACCCCCACCCCTGTCCGCGCTTTTAAACCATCTACACTTAAATCAAGGAAATATATTAATATATGCTCAACTTCTTTATTGCATTAATAAAACACGACATATTAATTGGAAATGATGAGGTGGCTTTTCGATACAATTTTGGTCAACAGTATATACACCAGATCGCACCAAATAAGTTCGAAAATTGAAGAGAAACCCCACTTGCGATGGGGCACATCCTCCCTCAGACTCCCCCTGTCCGCGCTTTATAACCATTTATACATAAATCAAGAAAATATCAGTATAAGTTCAACTTCTTTCTTGCATTGATAAAAACCAAAATATTGATTGGAAATTAAGAGGTGGCTTTTCAATAAAATGTTGGTCAAAGGTATACATCAGATCGCACCAAATGAGTTCGAAAATATTGAAAGATTTTCCACTTGTCCTACTCCCCCTGTCCGCGCTTTTAAACCATATATAATACTTAATTCAAGAAAATGTCAGTATATGCTCAACTTCTTTCTTGCGCTGATAATAAAACAAGGTTGATTGCATGCAAATAAAGAGGTGGCTTTTCGTTTTCGATAAAATATTGGTCAAAAGAATGTACCAGGTCGTCGCACCAAATGAGTAAAGGAAAATAGAAACAATGGCCACTTCCCCCTCGAACTCCCCCATGTCCGCGCTAGCTGCGCACCACTTTGGTTACATTTTTCAAATATTCAAATGCCCCCCCCCCCCCCCCCCAAACAAATCCTTGTTCATTAATATCAATCATGATTGAGTAAAATATTCAATATTGTGTTCGGTTTCAAAATGCAGTAACTTTAGCAAAATAGTTATATCTGGTAAACGGTATCATGAAATGTCATGATTCTTTTTGATGATAACGGTGAATAAATGCATCTATTGCCGCATACATTGGATGCCTTCATATTCTGCTAATAAATATTTTTATAATTATTTTACTTTGAGTACACTTTTTTTACTCATCCTGTACTTCCATTACAACATGTTGCTAGCTTTAGAGGACAACCTTAATCAATTTGATCAAAACTATACAAAGAACACTGCCCCGTGGCATGTGTACCAATACCAGATGGTAAAACTTACCAGGCTTTGAAAATATCATCAGTTGAATTTCAAACATCTTCCACGTCAACACAGGATCAATGTACAGGTTTATCAATACGCCGGTAGAATAATCCGTTACAAGTATTTTGGTAGGAAGCAGAGTTCCGTGAAGATCAGGTCCACGAGATACATTCCAATTTCCATTAGAGTCAGCTATGACGATATGGTCAGTGTACGTGTCGATATCAACACCGTGAACGACGATTTGTAATGCCGAATCATCTGGTACAGAGAATGACCATTTACAGTCTAATACACGAGAATATTCAGTACGAATAGACTCTAGAGAAAGATTGGTTGGCAACATAGATGCATTAACATGCTGTATGTCTAACGTATCTGCAAGTAAAAGTAGATGATTATAGGTTAATGGAGTAATTTCAATTAAAATGGTTTTGTCGTATTATGCAAATTATAATATTTGTATCAATTATCAGATATGATGAATGCCGATGAAACAACATGAGGTGAAATGCCGTTATATGACATGTGCTTAAACAACAAAATAACTTAGGATTTGATATGCCTATGTCCACAAACAAACAAACACCCAACAATCAAACAAACACAAGTACGTATACATTTTTACCAACTGTAACTGACGTTTTTTGCCAAGATCGTATGCATTGACCATACTGTAAAAATTGAAAACATAAAATAGCTCTTTTTGCTTAAATAATCACTTGTTTAATGATCATATCATTACATCAATTTTAAGTTAATTAACTATATACAATCTTACCACATGAATATGAGGGTGATGTGAAACATACAACGCTACCTATCGCTAACCCCGTAAGCATTGTAAGGTACCACATGGTTTTAAACAGCGTAGATACAGTCGTGAATAGATATCAAATACCACTCATTTTGCTTCAATATGTCCACTGATTTCATCGTATGTTAACGCATATAAAAGACGGCTGATGACAAACAGTCAGAAATGTATTCATCGAAGAACTTTTATCATGTTGTTGATATCGATTCCGGTCACCGTGAAGTATGTAACGAAACTGATTGGTTGATGATGACAGTGTATATAGAAACACTTCCTAATGTCCAAAAATATCTGAAACCATGCAAGGATGGCCATTGTCATCATACGTGTCTATTCTATAATACTATCAATAGTAGCAGGACGATATATTATAAAATATGTTATCCATCGAGATATTATGAAATCAGGTGCTACATGTACAGGGTGTATCAGAAAGAACTGTACCGAGGCAATATGATTTATTACGGTATGAATTCGATTGATATTGTTCAAACCGTTTTCACATATATCTTGCGCAAACGCACAGCTTGCATAAGAATTTTAAATTTTGAAAATCGGACATTTCTGATGGAAAATACAGACTTTCGGGTAAAGATGGTAGATTTCAATTTTGGTCGAAATGATCAATTTACAAAATCTGTGAAATTACTAACCCTACCTGAGATATCCATCCGTCCATAAGACAGGGTTTATTTTTGGTCGCCATATCTCAACTATCACATCACTTGTATAACAATATTATTTATTATTTGCATATTTTTGTGGATGAAATTTTGAGATAAATTTTGATTTTTAATCCGCAAATAAACCAGGATTTGTTCTGCTTGAGTGGTTTTAACTTTCCTTTCTTCAGCGGGAGTTTGAATATTGCTTATGTGGTGGGGGCTACATTGTTTGTAATGTTGGGGGTAGTGGTAGAGAGGATTGATTGAAATTGAAAACACGTTTTTCATCGAATTTCGATTATGTCTTACCACACGAGAACAAAAAGAGACATCTCAATGAAATTAACAGATAATATAGGAAACATGTTCACCTTTATATTGCCGGTGTTTAAATTTAGAACAATAATCATTTTGTTTTTTTTATATATTTTAGGAACACGGTACAGTTCTTTCTGATACACCCTGTATGTCAAATACATAGCCAATCGACAACTGTAATAATTGGGTTTTCTTATGTAATCCAATTCATGTTATATGTTTTAATGCGCCAATAATGAACTAAGACATAAGGAGCGGTATAATATCAACTGGTGTGGAGGCATACCTGGATATGGTTTTGCTCTGTGTTGTTTTAAAGGAGCTCTTTTGTAACATAATATGAGCAACTACTTCGCCTTAAATTTAAGAACTCTCGTTTATAATTGATTTACAAGTGTACAAGTGCACTATTAATGTAATAAAGGAATACGCTGAAATGGAATTGATTACTTTTCTAATTGTTCTCTCCCTACTGATCATTTACCTGGCTGAAATAATAATTAGTTTAGTTACACATGCTATAACCATCCAGGTATACCTACCAGTCCTAACGGGTCCCGGGATAGGTTCTTGATCAGAAAATGTAACGGACTATATACTGCAAAAATTACTTACGTCATTTTCAGCGCTGCCGAAATTAATGTGTTAGAATATCTTTTTAATAGCAGGCTATGATCGCGAGATGGCGCCATCTCTAAAGAAATTCTAATCAGAGTTTCAAAGAATGCTTGATATCGAGTATCTACGGTATATTTCCCTGTGCCAGCGCTCACTTCAAAGTCCATTCAATAGCGTACATTTCCACGTTCATGCACTCCCTTTTAAGATAACTGAATTTCTCTGCTCCCTTCAAAAGCAACCAATACAAGTAGAATCACATGGTAGTAACACGGGATGCTTGACCTCAATCCCATGATAATAACATGCTCAGACTATATTCTCGTATTCTGACGGATTACACAGTCTCGGAATATTGGGCCGCAATCGTGTAAATAAATTCAACACTCTCCATTTTGATTATTTATTTATTTCTATTTTTTATCATTTCAATGCATGATTGTTGTATAGTAAAGACATAAATAAATATATATATTCCACATAATTATATACGTATTTTGTCATGAGTTCAAGTTCTATACTCTTTTTCCATGTGCAATGGGTAGCTGTCAGTAAAGCAGTCTTTAAAATTGAAATTGAAACATTTCATGTTCTTTGTTGAAATGGTCCATCCAATTAAATAAATTAACTAATATTGCACTGAAATAAAACTAGTATTGCACTGACATTAACCATAAATCAATTTAAGCTTGAAAAGAATCGAAAGAATGCGTTGAAAAGAACAAAGAAGAGATTAACTGATGTGTGTGTGACTTAATCATGTTGCTTCTTGCTTTGTGCATTTTTCGGGACACCCTGTACAGACAGCGGCGATACGTGCTATAGAATACATAATACTTATAATTTCATTTGATAGCGGTTTCGGAAATATACAGTTTACCTTTATTTGTCTACAGACTATTGAAAAACATTTCAAGATCTTTTTCTCTTGACAGGCTGACTCTTTATTTCCGATATGAATAGAGAGATTTTACAGCATTCTGTATTGCAATCTAAATTGATAAATTACAAATTCTTGTGTCAATAAGACGTTGCTTAAATGGGGTTAATATTTTGTACCTACAGCAACTCACACAATTGCACACTGCTATACAAGGGACTATCTTATCGTGACTGGTATCGAGACCATATCGAGTACTCGATAGGACGGGACAATAATTAAGATACATCACCCGA
Source organism: Ophiura sarsii (assembly GCA_035610835.1). Classification (NCBI taxonomy): domain Eukaryota; kingdom Metazoa; phylum Echinodermata; class Ophiuroidea; order Amphilepidida; family Ophiuridae; genus Ophiura; species Ophiura sarsii. The sequence continues at coordinate 425,168 of CM069443.1, forward strand.
AGTCCGCAACACTTCCTTCTTTATATTTAGACAAAGGGCGATATGCTACTCGATACATCATAAATTGTTGCTCGATACAGGTTGCGATATTTTTTTCTTCAAATCGGTCTCGATAAAGCACATTATCAAGTATCATTTTATCGAGTGAGTATAAATGGAACTTTTCCCTAAATGCAAATGAATTTCCTCACATGTCATTTTATGTGTTGAAAATGAATTTCTGTTTCTCATTTTTAATAAACTACCAAATTCTGAATAAGAGGTTCAAAAAGGTCAGTGACCCGGATCGTTACCTGTATATTCTATTTACAGTCATGGGTCAAGGATCAAATAAAATCCAAGATCGAACAAGCTCGTATTTATTTCAGAGATATTGAAATAACCATAATTAAGCCCTATATCTGTAGTTGCATTCAATTAAGATTATAGTCGATTTTACACTCTGCAATAGTCAAAATAAACAGTACTTAAAGAAATTAAGCTCGGTTGCATAATTGCCTGTTTGGGCAACTCTGATTATGTGCGTCGTGACGACGAAGCAACGCGGGAGACAGAAGAAACAAAACAAACGGAGAGGCATTACGAAGGATGCTGGAAATCGGCACGGAAGGGCTGAGGGCCTGAGGGCCATGCCGGGAAAACTTAATAGAAAGATACGGCACTGCGAGAGAAACTTCTGTTGGCAGGACTATTATAGCTCATCCCTGTTGAATGAGATCGGAGAACTTAAGAATGTAATAGAAAGATACGGCACTGCGAGAAACTTCTGTTGTCTGTGGCAGTACTAAAATAATAATTCATCCCTGTTGAATGAGATCGGAGAACTTAATAGAAGATACGGCACTGCGAGACTAACTTCTGTAGTCTAAGGCAGACTTGTAAACCGGTCCAGGACGGAACTTCACTGCTGGAGAACTTACTATTCTGTGTTTTACTGAAGACATTTAATAACACTCTTGAGCCCGCGACAACTGATCTTCTTGTGGAACATTTTATACAAACGATAAGTGCACTTAGCCAACTAAATCAGTGATCACTGAGCGCGTGAAATGTGTTGCATTGTTTATTCATGATTCTTGTTTTATATTAAATTGTTGTTTATAAAGTTTGTGTATAGTAAATCGTTTAAGTCCGAGCTAACTCGGGTCGTGACAATAATATAAGTTAAGAGTTTAACGGGTTCGGCGTCGGACAAGTTTTAATCTGGTTTTTTTTAGGTAAAGCTCACGGTTTTTAGAGGTGTCGAAGCAGCATGACACCAATTGGTGTAATTCTGACACCAATTGGTGTAATTCTGACACCAAATTGGGCGTCTATCAACATATCAACGCATGCGTTTTCTCATCGCCATTTTGTTTGCATGTTACGAGCCGGTAAGACTGGTAAGTACCGATCTGCTCCATTTCCAGACATTTTTGATAATAATTATGATACAATTTTAGCGTAATGTAAGCCTTGTTCATGTTGTTTGATATTGCGCCAACTAACTGATGAAATGAATTACAATTTCATAGTCAGAGACTAGCATTTTGTTGGACTGTGTGTCAGTGCATGGACCTACTAGTACTATGTGTGTGTTCGTCATGCATGCATACGATGATATGTGCAACATTACATACATGTAGCCCGATTTATCTGGCTCAGTGGTCGTCTTTTTCATACGGACGTCTTACATTACGCTAATTGTATCATAATTATTATCAAAAATGTCTGGAAATGGAACAGATCGGTACTTACCAGTCTTACCGGCTCCTAAACATGTGCTATCTCAATATGACTCTTAAGAGAGTCAATATTACACCCCATTTGGGGTGTAATGACATTTTTCGAAAATGGGTCCTCAGGTAACCACCCTAGGTGTCAAAATGAATATGACACCCAAAGGTGTCATATTTGACACCCATAATGGTGTCAATTTGACACCCATAATGGTGTCAATTTGACACCTTTAGGGTGTCAAACTCAATATGACACTTAAGAGAGTCAATATTACACCCCTAATGGCGTTTTTCGAAAATGGGTCCTCAGGTAACCACCCAAAGGTGTCAAAATGAATATGACACCCAAAGGTGTCATATTTTACACCCATAATGGTGTCAATTTGACACCTTTAGGTGGCCAACTGAGGACCCATTTTTTGACGCTTGTTTTAGTGTCAAAATGACACCAAATTATTTTTCAGTGTATGGATGAACCTGCCCCGGGGTCGGGGCAAGTTCACCCTTTTTGACACCTGTCTTTATCCTTTACTCATTCCTTTACAGTAATGCCTAGGGTCGTATGTAGCCAAGATATTAATCTTTCATGTAATGTCAATAGGTCCATTCAATTTTTCAAATTGACGTCTGTATGCCATTTCAAATGAAAATGGGCGAACACTACCCGCTCCACCCAATCATTAGTTTGTTAGAAACTGCATCATCATGGTTTTTGAAAGGTCGTTATCATTGCTGTCAAATTATAATGTTGCATCATGGTGCATTATCCAATCAATTACTGCCTCTCAGGTGCATATGGGTAGGAGAACTTTGTTAAAATTGCAATATGCACTTTAAAATTATATTTTGCCATTAGTTTGGCTATATACATTACGTGATGGACATTGTTAATAAAGGCAGCTTTTATAACTGATTGTTTAATACTGCATGCATTGATTTTACAATATCATAATTACAATCATTCGGCACAATCTTGACAATTCTGCACTCTACTAATTTCAAAATGGTTTCATTATGACCATGACATATTACATGGCAAACCATTTAATTTCTCTGGCTGTACTATCCTCTTCTATATACTGCATTGATACACCGTCCATATGTAATACAATGAATTTCATAATGTCTGCATCTGCTAAGGTTATATCAAATTATAAGGTGGGTAGTTATAATAGCAGTTATAGGTATACAAAGGTAACATTTACAAAGTAAGATTTATTATTAGATTTAGAACCTAGAAGAATCATTCTTCATTCGTTTATTTTCCAACCAGTCCTGGCTGTCTGCGTACTTTGAGGACTCTCTTAATGTTAAGGCACACATTTAACTAATTCAATTAAAGAAATTAATATTGATACACTCTTAGTGGTCACGAATCGATCAAAAAAGAGATAATAGTTTGAGGTGGCCGAGAGGTTTGGTGCGCTGTATCGCCGGCCGAGAGGTTTGGCGCGCTGTATCGCCGATCGAGAGTTTTCATCAGGATTTGTTGCTTACCCAACAAAGTTCTTATCTACAATATAGGTCGGAAATCCTACAATCACATCAGTTAGGTTTAGGCCACGATAAAAACACCTGTTGTACGGGCCCAACCAACATTTGTGGTTTTTTTAAATTCCCCCCCCCCCCCCCGCCCCCCCCCCCCCCCCCCCCCCCCGCTCTCAACAATTTTATTTTCGGACCCCCTCCCCCTCCCCGCTCTCAAAGAACAAAACAAAAATAAACAAAAACGCCCGACCAATAAACCCTATATCAGGGTGGTTTTTTTTCGTCGCCTTGCTACTTTTTACTGAAATAATCTAAAGCGGACAAGCGTATTATCAAATCCGATAAAGCTAGTTTACGAGAGCGCCCTCACCTCGTATGATATATTATTATGATGGTCTTTAATTTGCAGATTATACTGAAATGAAATGAATTTTCATTAGATACGAAAAGAATTACGAAGTGTCAAACAATCTCTAACCTTTTTATCGTTATGATATTCTCGGTTAAATTAAAACTGCCAGACAAAAATCTGCAAGAATGATTAAAAACGTGTAAAATGAACAAAAATGAGGAAAATACGTGGGAGGTCAAGGAAGAAGCTGAGTACGACCACGTTATCGGCTCAGGAGCGTTAGAGTTATACCAATACTTGCAAGAAGAACACCAATCAGAGCTGTGATAGATTGTCCCATGAATTGAGAGAAGGCGCGTTACCCTTTCCTACTTGTTAAATTGGTGGCTCTGGAAAGAGCCGTGTAATTGGTGGCTCTGGAAAGAGCCGTGCAGATGGACTGCTCTTTGTCCACTAAATTGGCGGCTCTGAAAAGAGTTCTCAAAGTAGGTTGCCGCTTGTTATTTATCCAATGGATATGTAATGACCCAGGGCCGTCAGACACTTTTGCCCAAGGGGGGTGCGTTTTCACCTAAAATTTTCGTAAAAGGTTGCCCCAAAATGTTTCCAAGTCAGTCCCCTCGTGAATTTCACGTAAGTGTGGGGGGGGGGGGGGGGAGGGGGGGAGGGGTGAAGTCAACAAATTTCGCACGTCAACAAATTTCGCACGGACACAACATTTCGCAGTAAACCACTGTAGTCAATATTTTATGAATTGTTTTACTATCATTGAAATTTGAAACTAAGAAAAACGCAATTTTTACCTTAAAAAAAAAAAAAACATTTTCGAGGGGGTGCGTCCGCACCCAACGCACCCCCCCCCCCCCCCCATCTGACGGCCCTGTGACCCTTTGATACGCAATTGACTAAGAATTCACACCAGTAAATGGTTCGCCTATAGGTTTACGTGCTAAAGGAGTTTGACAAAATGCCCATTTTCTCGCATATAAAGCGACTGGATTTTTCAATTTGAAATTTTCCTTAAATTTCATGATATCTTTAAACATTTCATCAAAACAATTTTACATGGTATCCCCGAAAGTTCCGAGAAAATAGTGTAGCGCCCTCATTTATCAGAAAAAGTTGAGAAATGTTGCCAGAACATTTACAATCAAAATGCATCCAAAAAACCTACAAAATGCATTGAAAATATTTCTTTTTGCACTGTGGTATTAGGTAATACTAGTCCTAACATCAGGATTAAACTATAACTTTAATCATTTTGGGAGCAATAAGTACCATTTCTGATTAATTCTATAAGCATTGGGCCACAGGATGGCCAGCGACAAAAAAAGTTTTGATTGTCGTCTACAAGGACTGAAATTATTTACTGACGTGGAATCCTAACGGCAGCTTGAGAGGTACTCCCTGCATCGCGCTGGTTCCTTATTTTGAATACGATTTATTCCGTCAAAATAAACAGCCCCGGTTCCAAAGCGTCGGCAATAACTATTTTCATTTCATCTTCAAGCTCCCAAAAGTGAGATTTATTTTATACCTACCTCAATTAATGAGCTCACAAAGGTCAGATCTTACCGTTTGTTATGCATTTGTTTAATTTGCGCTCATTTTAAAGCATTATTTTGGAATTATATATTATATTTTGTTAAATGTTTAACCATATTTCCAACTTTTTTGAGTGAATTTAGATTGAAATGTCCTTGGTGTATTCTATCGTTTAAAGAAAAATAATAAAATATAATAAAATTAACGATATGGTATGACATGATATTTATATTTTACCATGGAAAACTACAATTGATAACAGGCTTAGATGGCTTCAGTACAGGATCATTCATCGCATTCTTCCAACAAATCAATGGCTTCAAAGAATTGGTATAATTAATAGTCCAAATTGCACTAAGTGTAAGAATAAGGTTGAAACACTGCATCATTTATTCATTGAATGTGTTGAGGTCGATAAGTTCTGGAAAATCTTTAAAACACATTGGGATGTTATTTTTCATGAAATTTCGAATGACGAGATATTATTTGGTATTATGGATAACAACAGCGAAAATTTGGAATTAAGGGTCCCCCTTGTCGATCCGGGTCTTCAATAATCTTTTGAAATATACGTTTCGATTGGAGGAGATCATTGCAAGGCAAAAAAGGAAGCTGGTATTTCACTTTAATAAATGGAATGATGCTGGTAATATTATCTTATACGTATGTTTGTTTGCGATAATTGTGGGTGTGTTGGGAAAAGCGTTCCAGAGCTTACCACCACTATAGAGTATCTGATGTTTTTCAGCTGTGGTCGTTGGGAGAGGAAGATGAAAATTGTGTGCTTGCCTTGTGTGGTGTACGTGTATCTGACGGTTTGTGGTGAAATAGTTTGCGAAATTGGGAGGAAGGTTATTATAGTAGTGGTCGTGCATAAATAGTGCCGTTTGTAGCTGGTTGATATCGTTGATTTTTAATGTATTGAGTTAGTGAAAAGAGAGGTAAAGTGTGTGTCATGCGTCGTGAATTGGTTATTGTGCGAATGGCCCATTTTTGTGTGATGTTTAAGCTGACAAGTCTAGATTGATAGTTTGAAGCCAATATAATGTTGCAGTAGCTGAGGTGTGGAAGAACCAGCGTATTATAGAGTGATTTCAGAATGTGCCGTGTAAGATGATCCCTGACCCTGTAAATGGTGGTTCCAAGTGAGTTTATCATCAATGGTGATGCCAAGGAATGTTGTGGTGTGAACTTGTGAGATGTCATGACTGTCAATTGTGATTTTGTGAGAGTAGTGAGGAGTTTTAGATGAGAAAAGCATGTAGTTAGTTTTAGAGACATTTAATGAAAGTTTGTTTACCCTGAACCAGTCAGTGATGTGGGTTAGTCCAGTGTTCATGTTATGGTAAAGTGAATCAAGGTTTGAGTGAGAAAGAAAGATGTTTGTGTCGTCTGCATAGAGGATGAGTTTTAGCATTATTAGTTGTGTTACTTATGTCGTTCATGTAAATAATGAAAAGGAGGGGTCCTAAGATGGATCTGCAACAGTGATTTCCCGAGTGGTTGATTGATGATTTAGTGCATGAACAGATTGAGTGCGGTGGGTGAGATAGTTTTCAAACCATTCCAGGGCTATGCCCCTAATACCATAATGGTGCAGTTTGACAAGGAGAATATTATGGTATATTGTGTCGAATGCCTTGGACAGGTCCAGGAAAATACCCATGGTGTGATCTTTCTTTTTGAGTGCATGTGTGAGGTTAGTAGTGAGTTCAAGAATTCCCATGTAGGTTGAGCGTTTTGATCGGAATCCGTATTGTTCATTGAAAAGAGTATTGTTTTTGTCTAGGAAATTGTATAATCTGGTGTGGACTATTTTCTCAAGAATCTTGGAGAAGGGTGGCAATACGGAAATAGGTCTGTAGTTAGTAATGCTGTGCTGGTCTTTGCTTTTGAAGACAGGAATGACTTTTGCAGATTTGAGTTTATGTGGTACAATACCCGTGAGTAGTGATTGGTTTAAAATGTGCAGAAGAGGTGTTGTGATGTGATCAAATGACTTGTTAGCAATCCCGGGATCGATGTTGTCAGTGCCCGTGCTCTTACCGGATTTAAGAAGGTGACGCAGGTCATGCAGTTCTTGAAGAGTGATTGGGTTGAAGAAGAATGAGTTGAGTGGGCTATTTTGAAGGTGAGCGGTGAAGGGTTTGTCCGCTGGAGGGATTTTATTAGCCAGATTTTTACCAAGGTTGGTGAAATAGTCATTAAATTGGTTAGTAATGTCATCGGGATCAGTGAAGGCCGTGTCGCTGTTAGTGAAGTGATCCGGTAATGTGTTGTCTTTGCGCTTCCGGCCAATGATTGTGTTCAGGAACTTCCATGTTTTTGTAAGATCGTGCTTGAGTTTGTGAAGTTGGTCAGTATTATACGTTTTCTTTGCAAGTCGAATAATGTGAGTTAGTTTGTGTTTGTATTTTTTATACCCCTCCTCAGCTTGCAGTGTTTTCTTTTTGAGGTAACTCATGTAGAGTGTTTGCTTGTGTTTGATTGATCTTACAATTCCACTCGTAATCCATGCATGGCTGTTTACGTGTATTTATATGCTCTCTTTTTCATTGATGAACGTTTGAGTGGAAATGAAGAGTTGTAGTGCCTAGTGTATATAAATGTTGATGAAGTTGTTGTAAGCATTGTCGGAATCAGGTGAGTTGATGGTGGTCTCCCATGTCTCCTCCTGCAGTTTTGTGTTGAAGAGAGAGGTGTTGTGATCACAAAAATCCTTTTAGGTGAGAGTGGAGCCATGTGTTGTGTGTTTCGGTGAGATGTGATACAGGAAAGTGATCAGAGATGTCGGTGACGAGGATGCCCGTAGTTGAGTTCATGTCGGTGGGGTTAGCTATGATGTTATCTATGATAGCTGCACTAGTGCGTGTGATACGAGTCGGTTTGTCAATTTTAGGAATGAACGAGTTAGATAGTGAAGTATTGATAAAGTCGTTAATGTGCGGATTTGTATTGTATATAGTTGAGTAAGTGCAGTCTATAAATGACCCCGACAATGATATTTTTAGTAGTGTTATTGTGTTTTATGGTGATTTCAATGGGGAGTGAGTGATCTGCTTCAGATCTAAGGTACATGCGTACTCCACGCCCTCTATCAGTCAGTGGTCCTGCGATGTAGTTGTAGTTGTCACATTGAGGAGGAGATTTGTTTTGAGTAAGCCATGTTTTCGAGCAGCCAATATAAAAAGTGAGAATGGGTGTTTCAATTGGTGCAGATATGTAGAGATGTGCTCATGTGCATTTGAGATACTACGACAGTTGAAGTGCAGCATTGAAAACGAATTTGGATCATTTGTGAGCTTGATGTTGTTAAGGCTATCATCTGTGTGGTAATTGCACTCGTGGTTAGAGAGGTTGCTGTGTGATAGTAGTGACGGGTGATCACATGTCTGATCTGAGATCGGATCGGTGAGAAGTGGGTTAAAGCATAATGAGTTCAGTTTGGCAATGTTAGTTTTGGTGTCGGAGAAATTGGATAGTGCCGCGAAGAAGTCATCATTGTGCAGAAAATTGTTAAAAGGGAGGGTGGTGAGCTGGGACAACTAGAGCAGCTCCAGCTATTGAAGTTGTGGTGAGACCGGTTGATACACTGGACATGGGCATGGTTTGAGTTGCACGATTGACATTGAATGTAAGTTGAACATAAGTGGATGTTTGTTGCATATATTACAGTTGTACATAAGATTGTTCAAAGGGAAATGTAGAAATATAAAAGAAAGACTGATCAGAGAAGACTGAGAGGTAGGCGAGAAGATACAAACAATTACTTACTTGGTTTTGACACACTTGTTACAAGACAAACAATTTAACAGGACACACTAGGATTAAGTTTATGAACAAAGAACAAAAAAATAACAAAGAAACAGTGACAAATATAAAACACAGTTAGTGAGCTTGTACATGTAAATCCCATTTAATTGTACAAACCAGTAAATGACATGGTTTACGAAAACTGTGCTAGTTTTCTTTTTTTTCATCGGATTGATCTCAATACTTTCAGGATATCATAATAACTAATTAGGCTTTACATTGAAACTAAATTCGTCATGGTCCAATGATCATAACAAGTTTTACAGCGTCATGAAACAGAGTCCAATTTGTTTGAGACACTGTACATTAATCAAATAATTATCCGTGCCCATAATTATTTACAGTCTTCGAAGTATATTATGCCGTATATTATGCCGTAGTATGGAATATAAAATAGTGTTTGTTTATTTGTCTGTTTGTTTGTTTTTCTATTAGTTTGTTCGTTTATTCATTTTTTGTTTGTTATTTTTTGGTATCCATTTGTCTGTTTGTCTATTTGTTTAATTATTTGTTTGTTTATCTATTTATTTGTTGGTTTATATCAGCTGTACAAAAGTTCTTTTTACTTTTAAAAAGGACCAATTGTTAACACACACAATGTCGTAAGACCCAACGCAATTTGCACTGTGCGATCGATAGCCCCGTCAATCCTGGCTAATACACACACCCCGAGAGACCCCAATTGGTCCTTTCTTCTCGTGCTGTGTATTGGAAATGCGACTTTTGAAAATGGGATATTTTTCTTTAAATGGAGCTAATCATGGTTTATCTTTGTTGTTAGGGGACAACTTTGGTATCAAATTATGCCTAAAAGATTCATCTAAATGCCTATCTAGCCTGTTTGGTCAAAAAAAATGAATGTCACTCAAAATGACATAAACAAAGTGGTATACTTTCTTTTGTTGCACCCTTTATATATAAAATATTTAATAAATAACCTTCTGAGACTCTGCCATTCTTTGCAGCAGTTCAAAAAACATTTCTTTGGAATTGGAAACCATCCATTACGAAGTCATTCATATAATGAATGGAATTAGAGGCAGGGGGCTCTAACAGTTGCTTTGTTTTTGTATATTTTCAATTACAAGATTCCCAGACAAGATTAGTGCAATGGGTATTTCTAATGCTGAATATTGATCCAAAATACAGGGTGACCCAAAAAAATGTTAACACTCCGGGCACATAAGATATCTTAAAAGGACAGTAACATCCGGATCTAATCTTGATGTATTATGACAGCTGAGTAAATAAGCTTTCATTTGCATTTGATTGCGTTCCAATTGGTTATTTAGAACGGGAGATATGCTTCAGCAAACATGAGGAAGCAAAATCGATTAATTACAACTATGATTACGAACTTGTAAGAATGCCAAAAACATTTATATTGTGCAGTAATTCAAAAGTAGCAATACCATTGCAACATTTAATCATTACGTGCAATTAATTTATGGTTAATTTCAGTGCAATACTAGTTTTATTTCAGTGCAATATTAGTTAATTTATTTAATTGGATGGACCATTTCAACAAAGAACATGAAATGTTTCAATTTCAAATTTAAAGACTGCTTTACTGACAGCTACCCATTGCACATAGAAAAAGAGTATAGAACTTGAACTCATGACAAAATACCTATATATTTATGTGGAATATATTTATTTATGTCTTTTAAGCTTGAAAAGAATCGAAAGAATGCGTTGAAAAGAACAAAGAAGAGATTAACTGATGTGTGTGTGTGTGTGACTTAATCATGTTGCTTCTTGCTTCGTGCATTTTAAAAGCTTTACTTTCATACTGAGAGGATTGGACCAAGAGAACTGGTCAGTGTTAGCGTGGCTCGTTATCAAATTCAGTTTTCGACACGGCCGAACAGTGTTGCCAGTTCCAGTCAATCGTGGCCTACAAGAAAGGAATTGAAATACCCAGAATAGATTGTAAATCGGCGTCACAACACTATCACCAAAAATCGGGATATTTGGGCTAATATTTTTAACACCAATATTATGTTTTTATTTTGTGAAGTATTAGTGTACCGTCAATTATCCAGTGTTAGCGTATGGTCTATCCAGATTGAGTAATCTGCACATAACATTATACATCATCATGCATTCATTATGTCCATGCATCTGATGACCGTACGTAATACCCAAAGAATATAAAATACAATATACAGGGTGAGTCAAAATAAAGTTTACCCTAATTGAAAAAATCAAAAAAAATATTTGTGACCACAAAATCAAGGCAAACAAAACTTTAAATGATTGCGCCATTTCTTTGCTACCATCTGGAAAAAAAATCACGCTATTTGATGATCCGTTAAGTAAATATGACTATTTCTGTACAGGAGCTGTTTTTTCACCAAAAACACGGTTTTTAATTTCAAACTTAACAAGCTTAATAATGTTTAATAGGATTATGATGTAAAGCATTACACATCTTGTTTATTAAAAGACAATAGACTTGTTCAAAATTGTCTCCTAATAGATTAAAACATGAAATATGGATTAAATTGTATCACCACTGTCAGTTAATAAATAATAATTGCAAGGATTAAATAGTCCGCAAGGGATATTCATAAACATGATAAAACTAGATGAGGATATTGAATAAAAATTGTCACCAGTGACTATCTGTTATGTGAATAATAACCGATATTTTTTATTTTATAGTATTTTGATAACATCAATAAACATAATATTGCACTTATTTTTCGTAAATATGTCCGATTAAGTAAACATTATCCTTGAACCAATCAAAAATTGTCAATGTCCACAGTAAGACTACATGTAGTAAGTAATAGTCTATCCCTCTCTTTCTTTCTCTACATGTAAAATTTATTCCTGTTAATGAATAGAAACCCACTTGATAATCCAGCATCTTGTTTGGTCTTTCTCCTGATCTTTGAGAGTGTGCTTAAGATGGTTGCACTGAGGGACAATAGACAGCTTTAAGGCCTATTTATGACACAATTACCACACTTTAATCATTTCATAACAAAGGAATTGATCCTTTCGCTGTCGGTATTGTAATTTTTTATTGGTTGTATCTTATGAAATATAAAGGTCAAGATCTGGAAGCGTGTTCGGATGTTAAATTTGAGTAAACTTTTTTTTGACTCACCCTGTATGTTACATTCTTTTATTTCCAGTAGTACAACTGTCTAAACGATTATTATCTTTTTTCTTCCCGCAGGGAAGTCTGATCTTACTTCAATCACAATCTCATTCCCATCAAATTGACTATGCCATTCATTGACTATCCCCAGTGCCGGGGCCGTCTATGCATGACGAATACATCGCTGCAAAGAAGGTTATCACCAAAGGTAAACGGTGTTTGTAAAACACGTACGACACGTACGCGTACGTACGTACGTGTCGTACGTGTTTTACAAACACCGAAAGGTAAAAGCTCAGGTGAAGATGACAACCCACCAGAGGTCCTAAAAAGATGTGACCTTGATGATATTATCCTTAACTTTTGCAATGATGCACTACTAAATGACAGAAAACCAGATCAGTGGTGGGTCACTTCTCAACCTTATACCAATCCCAAAGAGTGGTCATTTACGAGAAGAAAAGAACTACAGAGGAATATGTCTGTCATCCATTGAAGCGAAAACATTCAACAGACTGCTGCTAAACCGGATAAGACCGTTTCTTGACCCTGTCCTACGCTTCAACCAAAATGCTTGAAAATTGAAGAACCAAACAAGGTTCTTCATAGAACCAAAAATGGTTCTGTATCAACCAAAAATGGTTCTGTATCACGTTTGTGGAACTATTTTTGGTTCTTTAAAGAACCTTGAGGGTTCCCCTGGCAGGACAAAAAAAAGGGTTCTTTAATTTCTTAGCGTGACTGGCACCATTCTTATTCATCACTGTGCTTGACCACGTCCTGAGAAAAGCTTTGAACGGCAATGAAGAGCGTCTTGGCTTTTTACTAGAACACAGGAAGAGTTGCGAGAAAGGGTCCGCAAGTTTTAACAGACTTTGATTTTGCGGATGACACCGCCCTACTAGCAAACAACCTCAAAGATACAAAAGAACTACTACACATCGCCTTACTAGCAAACAACCTCAAAGATGCAAAAGAACTACTACACATCGCCTTACTAGCAAACAACCTCAAAGATGCAAAAGAACTACTACACCTGTCACCTTGTGGAAGCTGCTGCACTCAAAGTTGGGCTATGTATGAATGCTAGAAAGACCAAGGCCATGCTATACAGGGTGTCTAAAAAAAACCCGTGCACGTGTTTACCCAACTTATTGACCATGAACGTCTAGAATTTGGTGTAACACTTGTATACATATTGATAGACCAAACACTTAGCTTTCATATGCCGTTTATTTCATCTAATTTGGTTTTGGCAATCCTGAGATATGATCAATTAACTAAAGCTACCTAAAATCGAAGTTGTGCCACTTTTACGGAAAGAATACTTAAGATAAGCATTAAAACCCTCGTCCTCTTAAGGGAGGGTGGTCGCCGATTGCGCTAGAACGCAAAAAACAGTGACCTAGGGCGTCTAGGAGATCGCTTTTACATTCCATGCGCTCATTTAAAAAATAAAAAAAATTGAGGCTGCCACCTTACCCGGGGTAGGGTAAGCCGTCAAAGTCCGATTGAAGGGGGGTGTTGCCACCTTACAATTTTTTTTTAAATCGCCATTTTGAAAAATATTTTTATTGTTTGTTCCTGAAATATCTTAGCATAGGCCTATGTTAGAAACACCATTTCCATCACTTATAAGCAAAAAATCGGGTGAAATTCCGATATTTAGAACTTTTTTGGCGAAGATTTCTATGATATTTCTCTGTCCAGCGAATACGGCGGGATTTTGAGGTCGGCCATGTTTGGTGACGTCATTGTGACGTCATGCGTGGGATGTTTGTACTTGTTTTAGTATGTATGGATAGAGGGAACCTCTAGCTATAACATGGTACCCAAATAAGCATACTCTGCATTTCGGATTGGATTTGTTTAGGGGGTGGTAACCCCGGTGGTAACAACCCCTCTCTCTGGAGTAACCCTTTCTATTAATTGCAAACTGTAAAGTGGCTCAACATCAACTTTAGGTAGCTTTAGTTAATTGGTCATATCTCAAGATTGACAAATCCAAATCAGATGAAATAAACGGAATATGAAAGCTAACCATTATGGCTATCACTCTGTATACAATTGTTACACCAAATTCTATAAGTTCCCGGTCAATACGCTGGGTAAACACGTGCACGGTTTTTTTTAGACACCCTGTACAATGAGCCCCCTTCTGATATTACAACTCTGGATGGAAATGACCTTGAAATTGTTCAAGATTTCAAGTAGGTGCTTGGAGTGAAAAAGACTTCACCATCAGAAAGGCACTAAGCTTGGAAAGCATGTAATAAATTGAATAATATCTGGAAAATTAAGCTCCCAAGGGACATGAAGCTAAGGCTATTTACAACGACAGTGGAACCAGTCCTGATATATGGAGCAGAATCATGGTCAATCACTTCCAAAAGCGTTTTTAATGCATCTTTTTCAGTAATGAATGAGAATAATGACTGCTTAACAACTGTTTTTGTGAATTTGTTTTGAAATCCCTCGGTTGTTGTTCTGGTCATTCCTCAGACCAAAACAAAAACCTCTGATTTCAAAACAAATTCACGAAAACAGTTGTTACGCAGTCATTATTATCAGATTCAGTGAAAAACAGCTGTATTATGTTGACCTGTGTATCGTGAATAAATAAAAATTAGATGTATGGGTGTACTCGCGGACCGGCCAATTTGAGGACATTTGTCTATACCAGCCGGAAATGTGAGGACAAACAAACATATGAGGACAGTTTTCAAGTCCTCGAATTGTTCATGCATAAAAACGTATAGGAGTTTAATGTAAGGGTGTATGACAATGTACTTTATTAGACGTCAATATACATACCATATACAAATGTCCTCACATGTACCGGGTGTCCCTAAAAAGATTGTGCACATGTTTGCGCAACTTGTTGACCATGAAGTCCTAAGGTTTGGTGTAATATGTTTATACACGCGGAAGGGAAAAACACTCAGCTTTCAGATGCCGTTTATTTTATCTGATTTGGATTTGTCAATTCTGAGATATGGACAATTAACTAGAGCTACCCAGAATCGATGTTGTGCCACTTTACAGTTTCAAAGGTTTACTCCTAAGATACAACTTCCACTTGAACGATTGCCCTTCACCAGTGTTATGCAAAATAACATTTTTGTATTGAGATTGAATAGGTTTAAATAATAGAATGAGTGCCTGTGCATCTAAGCAGAACTGAATCTAAAGATGTTTGTTACATGATTCGAACAGTCCTTTTGACGAGGTTTCACAAAATGTTTATTGGGCCTACATTTTCAAAACAAGACAGACGTCCATATGGCTGGGTGCGGCCTCAATTTTCAATAGACATGATAGAAGAGGGTGTTCATGGTCTTAAAATATCACGAAACGAGAAGTCCAGCAGAAGAGTCACCAGAGAGTTTGCCATTCATTTCTCAAACACTCACGTACCATCTTGGAATACACCTATATAAAAAGGAGTATTGGAAATGCTTGGTAGATGGTATGGTACAAGCACCAATATGAATACAGAACATTCTGGAAGACTAAGATATGAAAAGTGGCAGGACACAGTAACACATTGATAACGTGCGGCGTGCACTTCAGATGGATCCCAGAATAACTGCTCGTAGAAATCCCTTACCACATATTCCAAGGACATCATTTTTGTTCCTCAGCCTCTTTTAAACAATTCTGGTAAAATGCCCACCTCAATGTTTCAAGACGATTGATGCCCATGGATAGACCAATGTTAGTATCGTGTTGACGCTCATAATCATTTATTCTGTAAAAGTGGCACAACGTCGATTTCGGGTAGTTTTAATATTAACTGGGTATATATCAGGATTGACAAATCCAAATTAGATAAAATAAACGGCATCTGAAAGCTGAGTGTTATCCCTTTCCGTGTGTATAAACATATTACATCAAACTTTAGGACTTCATGGTCAACAAGTTGCGCAAACATGTGCACAATATTTTTAGGGACACCCTGTATGGTGACATGCATATTTTTGTCCTCAGATTGACTGTAATTAATTTTCTATACTTTTTTAAACGTGTATACATACATGTCCTGGGGGTGTTTCCGTAACCTGACATATTTTATCTGACACACTTTTATCTGACACAGTTTTTTTAGGCGTTTGATGAACTCCTGAAACAAACTTACCCCTTGAAATGGCTATTCCATCAAATACACTTACCCCCTCTGAAAAGGCTGTTCCATCAAATAAACTTACCCCCTGAAATGGCTATTCCATCAAATAAACTTACCCCCTCCTTTATTTCAGGAGTAAGTGTATTAGATGGAATTTCAGAGGGAGTAAGTTTATGTGATGTAACAGCCTTTTATTCAGAGGGAGTAAGTGTAGAGCAGCCTTTTATTTCAGAGAGAGTAAGTGTATTGGATGGAACGGCCTTTTTATTCCATCAAATAAACTTACCCCCTTCTGAAATAGAAGGCTGTTCAATAAAATAAACTTACCCCCTCTGAAATGTACTATTCCATCTAATAAACTTACTCCCTCTGAAATGGCTATTCCATCAAATAAAGGGTATACACCACCAATGCACTATGGGATAGCACGTCCGGTAAAAGTTTATCACAGCAAGAGTTCCTTTTTGTGGTACAAATTGCGAGATTTTGACAGATTTTTTTCAATTATATCTATTAGTTTTGGGTATTACACATTTTTAGGAGTGTGCACAGTAAGAATTTCAAAAGAAAATCGCACTAGTTTGAACATTTTAAAGTTTTAAACGACTGAAATCGGCGGAAGGTCCGTCCTGAGTTTTGGGGCGTAAATATAGGGCCGAAATCGCTACATCAAATGAATCGCAAAATATTGAGAAATCTAGTTCGACACTTTGCCATCCTTTTGATATGTTTTGCGGACATCCCTTTGGAATAATCTCTGTAAATGTCATATAAGGATGTATGGGATAACTCAAGTTAGAGCCGATTGTTTGACCCCTACTTTGCACGTAGCGTCTATGGGGAGTGCGTTGGTGGTGTATACCCTAAAACTTACTCCCTCTGAAGTTTATTTGATGAAATAACCATTTTAAGGGGGCTAAGTTTATTTGATGGGACAGCCTTTTATTTCAGAGGGGGTAAGTTTATTTGATGGAATAGCCATTTTAGGGGGTAAGTTTATTTCAGGAGTTCATCTAACGCCTAAAAAACCTGTGTCAGATTAAAGTGTGTCAGTGTGTCAGATAAAGTATGTCAGGTTACGGAAACACCCTGTCCTGGGTGTTGATTGATGTATGTAAGGACTGTTCTTGTTAAAGTCTCTTCTTGTTTTCGTGTCAGGTGGTGCTCATGGTGCAACCGTTAAAGAGGGATTCTTACTAAACAAATACCGCAGCGCCCAACACTAACACACTTTCCTGCCATTTTCCAGTTTTTCGTTGTTTGTGTGCAGTCAGTGCTGACCAAAGTCGCTGGTTGTAAGGATTTCTTCTGGCCGATTTGCAGTTATATTTTACCGAAATGGAGGCTGCACCACCGATTGAGACAATTGTACATGCTGTACAAACTCTCTACCACAACCCAGATGCATCAGAAAAGGAGAGAGCATCGAATTGGCTCGGCCAATTCCAGAGATCGGTGGGTATCTTCATAATCATGCATCATCATCTGCCATCAATTCGATTCTGTGATGATCAATTTACTTTATAATATTAAATTAGATCATGATGATGTTATTATTAATTATTATTTTAAGCTTCTTTCCATATGCATATAGATTGAAGCGCAATGTTGACTGTCGAAATGAGCTGCATGCATTGATCGTGGGACCAAGCACCAAGCATGCCAAGTCACTTCTTGGTAGCTTTCTATCTTTTTGCTTTTGATTTTTGCTTAGGAATAGGATACCCTAATGAAATTGAAATGAATTATCAATTAGTTAGTTATAGTTTCCTGTTAGTGTTAGCTACGAAATGAAGCATCGACAGTCCACGCCGTATTCGTTTCAAAACAACACGATGTAGTTACTACTGGCAGTTAAATTTACCTCACTACAGTCACTATTTTTAGACCTTTTAAAACTTTTTTTACGGACTCTTTTGGTACCATCGATGTTATTATTCTTGGCTCATAAATTCTGGAGATTTTCAACTCCTGCTGCTGTTTATTACCCAGAATTGACCTCATGGTGACCTCTTCATGTCTTCCGGCTCTCAACACGTATTTTCAGTGAATTTTTGCTGGGATTAAGGTCGATTTTATATCGTTAATATTTCATTTTCAGTAGCATTTTATGGAGCTGTTAAGTTAGTAAGGACGGTTCTAGAAATAGCCAAACCAGAAACGAAAATCCCCGATGTCGACTCATGCATTCATTCCATAGCTCTCATACAGAGAGCTAGGATTCAGAGCTAGTTTCCTGTTAGCTACGAAAACTTAAACTAGCATACATCGTACTTGTATTGTAGACAGTCGGTATCATTTTTTACTACATGGCGTGAATAGGGCGATCTAAATTCAAGCCAGGTATCTCTTGGAAATTGAAATAGGTTGAGCTATTTAAATCAAGTTACAGGCCTATACAAATTCTTTGGACATTGAAAATTATATCTGCAAAACTTTGACTAACTTTAGTCATAACATTTGAAAAATGTTGATGAAAATATCTGACGTCCAGTTGAATGGGTTCATTCCATGTGTCAGTTTCCTGCCCGTATCAAGTTTTTCTTATTTGGGCAATTCCATGGGAATGACATTTTTAAAAGTTTATCAAATACCAATTGAATTATATTTAATGGATAAATGCCTATTTGGCAAGGAACAAAAAAAAGGTTTTGAATATACTTAAAAAATTCTACTTTAGTTTTCCTGAAAATCCTATTTGGAATTGTGTGATATTTTGTTTATTATTTAGTATACAGGGTGAATCAAAAAAATCAGGAATATTTCTGTGCAATGTTCAAATATTGCTTATTTTCTGCCATGAGCATGATACTAATTTAGAATTTGAGCATGATAAGAATACAAATAATTGCCCTTTTAGCCTATTTAAATATGTAAACTTCTACTGTCATGTTACTCTACCTTTACTGTGTGAATTACCATTGTACATACTACAAGAATTTTCTTTTTTTAGGCGCCTAATCTGAAAGCTTTTAAGCAATAATCTAATTTTTGAGCGCTTAAAATATCAGGCATGTTCCTGCTGGTGATTGTAAGGATATTTGCTTAGCAGTTGGGCACAGATGCTTCAAAATGAAAAGTTTAGCATAATACCTCACCATGTTCCTGATGTTTCTCAGTCTCAGGTATACATGTTCTTGGATTGGAATAATAACACTTTTTACTAATATCTGTTCCACACAAAACAACTCCCAGCTAGTATCAAATGTGTCTTCATTTAAGTGTTTTATGGAATATTCAAGATTTTACAGTCGCTTAAAGTAGGGGGGATCAAAGTAAAATTTCAAAATGGTTTTTGGTGCTTCATTCTGGGTTTTTTTGGATAGAACTTGTGCAGAAATGAGGAATACCGTTTGAATCGTCAAAATCGGAGCATTATTTCTTGCGTTGTGACCAAAGACGTGGTTCGAAAAGTGACCTAATTTCTTGCGAAAAGGGGCCATTTTTGACATTTTCACAGATTTTGATTTTTAAAAATGTTATAAAATCAAGTCTTGGTACCCTACAAGTCTGAAAATAACATATTGGGAGTATACCTTACATATTTTACATTTCTGCTTGCATGAAAGGTTAAAATTACATTGTGTATGTGTGAGAGCATGTCAAAAAACCAAAAAATTGTCCGAAAATGCCTCCGGCATACCAACATTTGTCCCTAAAATTGACTAAGTCCAGCTCATTAAATATGCGAAGGCCATATTTCATACAAAATCAGGGAATTGAGTCATATCCCGGACCCATGGTATTTTTGTGTGTAGAATTCATTTTTGAGGTCAAAATATTGCTTACTATTCTGCAAATGCACCTTTCAGATTTTCGCATATGGCTCATTCCATGAAGTTGGGGCATTTGTTAAAATTGCAGAATTTGGTACTTTAGGCAGCTTATAAACTGTTTTACTCTATGTGTATATCAAATTTTTTTAGTGTCCAAAAACAGTACTAGGTTATAGTATTGAGCCATAAAAAAAAAAAAAAAAATCAACCCTTCCTTGAAGAAAAAAAAAATAAAAAATGAGGTGGTGTCCAAGACCATTTTTGCTAAAAAATGTGACATGGAAAACACAACAATTAATATGAGTTTTATGTAAGCAAAACTATCATAGAATTGCTTGGAAATCGCTTTGATTAATAAAAGATACATGTATTCATAGTTTACTGACCAAAACACCTCGTCACGCTGGACTGATTTTTCACCCAAGCAACATGAAAATTGCCTTTCCGATGCTACGCACGGTGTCCACAAAATATACACGTGTAGCATCGGGAGTTTTCATTGCTGAATGGGGGTAGTTCTCTATCATACATTTTAAAATTATTTTCCAAAATTAAGAGCATTTATCAATTGAAAACTATTGCAAATGAGAATAAATTTCATGAAGACCATTCCATATATTCATGAAAAAGTATACCGTGCCGTGTGCATGGTGTCCTAACCATAAAATGTAGCATCGTGATAAACAATCCTATGCAATTTGTGGGAATCCCCCCCCTGGAGATAAATAAAACATTCCATATTTCTTGTGTAAGGATAGAGGTCAATAGCTATCAGGTTTGTTTGGAATTTGCCACATGTGAGCTAGTTTTATCAAGGTTTCAGTCGCTGATGTCCAGTTGTAGCATCGGGACTTTTATGTAGCATCAAAATGTAAACATTGGATAGTTTTGTGAATGGTAAGTGCGATTGTAATTATTTCTTAATGTTGCTTGTATGTCTGTATTTATTAATGCATTTTTATTGAAAGGGAAACACTGAATCAGAATTTCTTTTCATGTTATGATATTAATTTTGAGTCACGGACGCCATAATAATTTGGCGTCCATGTAGCATCGGGCATAGCATGGGCAATATTTTGCATTGGGTATCGTTATAGTTCGTTGAAATTGTAATTTTTTTGTAGAATCACATCATTAATAAACTTTGAAGTTAATAATGAATTAGTTTTTGCTCTTTTAATGCTAATAATATAGCTTACCAATACGATGCTACATGGACACCATGTCCATGTAGCATTTCATAAAATTTGCCTAATTAGACTAAAACAATTACCCCATTCGAAATTATCCATCACCCAAAACATTCAAAACATTGCCTACATTTTACTACACTTTACAGAAAAAAGGCATATTATGAGAGATGTATATCTAAATGAATATTAATACACAATGCTACATGGACACCATTTCCATAAGCATTTCACTGAATTCACAATTTATACATTCCCTTATTTTAGTTTTATTTACTATAAATAAAACAAATAATTGTAAATCATTTAAGTTCTCTATCCTTTGCTATTCTTTTTCATGTTAAATGAATAATAAATAAAATACTACAGCATAATTTTAATATAAATATTTTCCTGCAACACAACAAGTGCAACATGAATAAATAATCTACTCCAATATCAATACACAATGTTCCATGAAGATACTAAGCCATAGGGTTTATTTTGTTTTGCTTTGCAGGTTCTTGACATTAATTCAGAAGACAGTTCTATCGTCCTGGAATTTATTGAGATGAAGACAAGGAACCCATCATTTTCAAAAACTAGTACCTTTCCAAAGAAATCCATCATGGCAATTAAATTATTTTTTTGCAAACTGACTTTTTAAGTGATCAAACTTTTCAATCATCTTTATCAATAATAGAGGATGGTTTAATCAGAAACGAGCAAAGAGACTAAGATCACAAAGGGTACTTTAAGAACAACACTGCATGAATTTTGTTTCAGTGGACATCTTAAGAGTCATCTCAGGTAAATATCGAGTACAGGTGGCAAAGCTCGCCGATTTTATAATTTTTTTTTCCTGGCCAAGTTGAAGTACTTTGGTAGCATATCAGAAAAACGAGATTAGTTTGTTACTCTTTTACTCGTTGCCATGGCAACAGCCCAATTTAGATTTTAGCCATTTTTGGTCAATATCAGTTAAAAATAGTCGAAATTTACCGCACATTCGTTATCTTATTGCAGCAATATGCAAGATTTTTTTTCAAAAGTAGCTATTACTTGATAAAGATATATCTTTATACTTTAGACACAAATAATAAATAAAAATATTAAAAAATGTTTTGATGTATTTTCTGACCTGGCAACACTGCTAGTTTTGACATATTAAGAAAATTGATATTTTAGCCTATCTTTGCATCTCGTAAAAACTACTTGCCAGGGCACTCAGGATATTGTCCTCATAGGAGGAGGGAGAGATGACTTTACCCTACTCATATCTGATGAAAACAGCTTGGGGTATTATATACTTTAACGGCAGTGTTGCCAGATAATGACACATTTTGGAAAAAATTACAATATTTCGTTTGTTACAAATAATGACATTCATTTTGATACTGAAGCCATTTTATTACGACAAATTGGATTTAGTATACACCAGATGTTCCAGGGACTTCCATAGATACCCGTTAGGTAAAACAGGTGGTAATATAGGGCCTATACTTCTACTCTTGTTGCCAGAAAGTTCACAGTTCGGCAACATTGCTATATTCAGATAATTTGATTTCGTATATTAGTCGGGTATGTACAGGGGGGTGCACGTGCACCCCCAGTACTAAAACCAAACCAACTTTTTAGGTGTCTTTTAGGGTCCTTAAACACATTTTAGATGTTAACAGTGAAAAAAATGGGATGCTCTCCAGATATCCAAGATGGCGTCCAAAATGGCCGCCAAAACAGGTCAAATCTCATAAAATGACATTAGCAATCAAATTGTATGGTGAAAGTATAGTTGTAATAGTGGGATGTATGTATTAAACCACTAGACACTCATATCTAGAAGTTTTGCTTTATTAACACACCTAAATCCAAGATGGCTGCCAAAATGGCCGCCAAAAATGGTAAAATTCCATATATTGGCATATATAAACCAACATGTATGATCAGAGTAAAGTTTTAACAATGGGATGTATGTGCTAGACCACTAGAAACTCATACTTAGTATTTTTACTTTGTTCACATATTTTTTAATCAAAATGGCCGCCAAATTAATGGCCGAAATTGGTCAAAAGTGGTCAAAATTCCATAAAATAGGCTAATATCAACCGAAATGTATGATGAAAATATAATATTAACGATGGGATGTATGTGTCAGACCACTAGTAGCTTATTTCCAGTATTTTTGTTTTGTTAACACAGTTCAAAATCCAAAATGGCCCCCAAAATGGTTCCCGAAGTGGCTGAAAATTTGTCAAATTCCATAAAATGGGATAATATCAACCTAAATTTACGATGAAAATTTAGTTTTTTAAATGGTGGGATGTATGTATTAGACCACTAATAACTCATACCCAGTATTTTTGTTTTTTTAACATAGTTCAAAATCCAAAATGGATGCCAAAATGGCCCCCAAAATGGTTCCCGAGGTTGCTGCAAAAATTGTCAAATTCCATTTAAATGGGATAATATCAACCTAAATGTATGATGAAAATATAGTTTTATGGATGGGATGTATGTATTAGACCACTAGTAACTCATATCTACTATATTTGCTTTGTTAACATACTTTAAAATCCAAAATGGCCCCCATAATGGGTCCCAGAATTACTGAACAAATTGTTTGAATTCCATAAAATGTGATGATATCAACCAAAATATATGATGCAAGTATAGTTTGAACATTGGGGTATGTAATAGACAACTAGTAACTCATATCCAGTATATTTGCATTGCAATAGCATACTTTAAAACCAAGATGGCCACCAAAATTGCCGCTGTCAATGTAAAAATAGTCTACATGAGTGTATGATAATTCAAAATAGATATTGTCAGAGTGTATACATACATGTATACTGTTATACTGTACACAGCGCCCTACCTCGGACATTAACGGTACAGTGCCCCTGAAACCTAGGGACATGAATTTTTATGTACACAGAACGGGATGATCCCCTACTCTTTGCGAAGGAGTCTGTGACCTTTAACGTGCTCGGATTTTGCTCTTCAGATGCATGAGACCACCATTTATACGTGACTTCTGAACCACGATGCAATTGAGACTAAGTACCTTGCCTAAAGATACAAACATGTTGGCCGTAGCGGGGCTCGAACTCGCAACCTTTGTATCGTGAGACCTGCGATATATCCGCTAGACCACACACGCTCTCATCAAATTCACCAAATAATATGTTCTAAACTGCTAAGCTATTGCTTTTAGAAATAAGGCCCACCTCTGTGACAATTTGATTCAGTATCACTTTCCAAACTGGCTGCCAGAATGGATAAGTTGATGTTAAATGACCTAACACATTTGTTTTGTATTGTAAATGACCATATTATGTGAATGCTATCACATTAAAGTTAAGGTATTGGTAAATGTATAATTCTGGCAGCCATTTTGGAAAGTGCTACTGAATCAAAATTGTCACAGAGGGGGGCCTTACATGTATTTCTAAAAGTAATAGCGTAGCAGTTTAGAACATTCTATTTGGTGAATTTGATGTAATATACACTCTTACAAGATCTATTTCGGATTACCATACACTCATGTAGACTATTTTTACATTTACAGCGGCAATTTTGGTGGCCATCTTGGTTTTAAAGTATGCTATTACAATGCAAATATACTGGATATGAGTTACTAGTTGTTTATTGCATACCCCCAATGTTAAAACTATAATTTCATCATATATTTTGGTCGATATTATCCCATTTTATGGAATTCCAACAATTTGTTCAGTCAGTTTGGGACCCATTTTGGGGGCCATTTTGGATTTTGAACTGTGTTAACAAAACAAAAATACTGGAAATGAGCTACTAGTAGTCTGACACATACATCCCATCGTTAACATTATATTTTCATCATACATTTCGGTTGATATTAGCCTATTTTATGGAATTTTGACCACTTTTGACCAATTTCGGCCATTAATTTGGCGGCCATTTTGATTTTAAAATATGTGAACAAAGTAAAAATACTAAGTATGAGTTTCTAGTGGTCTAACACATACATCCCATTGTTAAAACTTTACTCTGATCATACATGTTGGTTTATATATGCCAATATATGGAATTTTACCATTTTTGGCGGCCATTTTGGCAGCCATCTTGGATTTAGGTGTGTTAATAAAGCAAAACTTCTAGATATGAGTGTCTAGTGGTTTAATACATACATCCCACTATTACAACTATACTTTCACCATACAATTTGATTGCTATATGTCATTTTATGAGATTTGACCTGTTTTGGCGGCCATTTTGGACGCCATCTTGGATATCTGGAGAGCATCCCATTTTTTTTCTCACTTTTAACATCTAAAATGTGTTTAAGGACCCTAAAAGACACCTAAAAAGTTGGTTTGGTTTTAGTACTGGGGGTGCACGTGCACCCCCCTGTACATACCCGACTAATATACGAAATCAAATTATCTGAATATAGCAATGTTGCCGAACTGTGAACTTTCTGGCAACAAGAGTAGAAGTATAGTCCCTATATTACCACCTGCTTTACTTAACGGGTATCTATGGAAGTCCCTGGAACATCTGGTATATACTAAATCCAATTTGTCGTAATAAAATGGCTTCAGTATCAAAATGAATGTCATTATTTGTAACAAACGAAATATTGTAATTTTTCCAAAATGTGTCATTATCTGGCAACACTGCCGTTAAAGTATATAATACCCCAAGCCGTTTTTATCAGATATGAGTAGGGTAAAGTCATCTCTCCCTCCTCCTATGAGGACAATATCCTGAGTGCCCTGGCAAGTAGTTTTTACGAGATGCAAAGATAGGCTAAAATATCAATTTTCTTAATATGTCAAAACTAGCAGTGTTGCCAGGTCAGAAAATACATCAAAACATGTTTTTATTTTTATTTTTATTATTTGTATCTAAAGTATAAAGATATATCTTTATCAAGTAATAGCTACTTTTGAAAAAAAATCTTGCATATTGCTGCAATAAGATAACGAATGTGCGGTAAATTTCGACTATTTTTAACTGATATTGACCAAAAAATGGCTAAAATCTAAATTGGGCTGTTGCCATGGCAACGAGTAAAAGAGTAACAAACTAATCTCGTTTTTCTGATATGCTACCAAAGTACTTCAACCTGGCCAGGAAAAAAAAATAAAAAAATCGGCGAGCTTTGCCACCTGTACTCGATATTTACCTGAGATGACTCTTAAGTTTCTTTGATCAATGGTGTATTGTTATTGTGTAATTGTAAGAAATGGTGTACAATGTATGTGTATCATAGGTAATTATGTTTTATGCTTCATGGCAGGTTATCTTTTTGTGTAATTTGTAGTTTTACAATCCATGTTATCAATTTTATCGTGTGCTTACAACATAAAAAGTTAACATCATAGTACATCCTCTCTATTGATCTGAAAAAGATGCACCTGTTCAAGCTGTTCCAAATATTTTAGGGCACGGTCGGTGTCCATGTAGCATCGTAATACTTAAGTACACAGAAAAGGTAAATTTTACATGAACAGTGTTTAGATAAATTTCAAGCAATTCACTCTGTGTATCTACTTGATATGATGAACAAGTAGACAAACCATTCACACTCAAATAATTGTAACAGTATGAATAGTCTTATTATTAACAATGTTACAAGACGCGGTGTCCATGTAGCATCGGTAGTGCATTTTAAAACATTATACAGGTAAATAATACTTCATATAATTACTTTATGACTATAATGTAATCAATGTGCATGGTTTATAGAGTACTTTACATCAAACAAATATTGATATGTACTTTATTTAAATTCATTATACAAATTGCAAAATAAAGAGTCACTTTTCAATGAGTTTTTACATAAAACAGTTAATCTACGATGTCTTGTTCGTTAAGTTATGTTCAACCTAGACAAATCTGGTTTCTTTTCATGTATTTGTGGTTCCAAGTAGTTAATTGAGGTATAGAAACTTGGCCCACATCTTAAGCTAATTTATTAGAAAATGATATGGAAATGGGAAATGGTGTCCATGTAGCATCAGGATTTTTGGAAATGTCATCCAACTGTTGAACATGTGCGGTTATTTTACACCAAATGTTACATTTAAAAAAAAAGTTCTACATTGGACTTTGGTAAATGTAGAACCTAAAAAAGAAGAAAGAGTTGGAAAATATCCATTTGAAAATTTCACTTGGATGTCACATAATATGCCCCAACTTCATGGAATGAGCCATATTTAATTAGCCTAATTTGCATAATTAAATCGAAAAGCCTTATAATGGTAAAAGTTAAGGGATTTGAGCCGGGTAATTTACCCTTTTAATGTTTTTTTGGATGTAGAGTTCATTTTTTATATCAAAATTCAGATGGGTCTGTGGCAAATACCAGTTTTTAATTAAATCGATTAATTATGCATTATATTTGCATAATTCCGCAGTGTAGCCTCAGCAAATAAGTTAATTCAATAAGTGAATTTTCTTGTTTCCAATATAATGGCAATATATCAAGCTTCAAAATGATACCTCTCTCTTCAAATTGGTATCTTCAAAAACATGATATTGAGTGAGTTAAAACTTTAATTTTAGCATAACCTTGTAATAAAGGAGTGTGACCCCCGGGAGAGAGATCTCAAAAAATAGATATGCTTCGTACAAACACTTTTTATATTGACAACAAAGTCCCAAATATTAGAGCTAAGGTCCGGAAATTGAGTTGAAGAAGACATTTGATAGACATTACATTGCCAATATTGATAGTAATTGTGTATAGTGACTTGCAAGAATGTAAACAGCAATGTTGTGACCCCCCTACTTAAAGGTAGATGGTCTGATTGCTGGCCCAATTGTCAACTTTCTATTTTACATGAAATGTCATCCTTAAAATTGTCACGTTCTAAAGTTTGAGTTGCATAACTCCAATGGTTCTAATTTAGTTCTAATGCTAGCTCACAATGCCACAAGAATTGTGCCCATTGAATAGCACACAGACTGGCTGGTGGTTAACCACCTTTGGCAGTAATTCACCACATTTTAGCCTAAAGACAGCAAAAAAAGTAACTCGGCTGTTGTAAAAGCACCTAGATAATTTTAAAATTGTTACTCATATTCTAAAAATGAAAATACCAGGAGACAGAAAATTTAATTACAGTGATTTTGACACCTTGTTTGTTAAAATCGATCGAGTATTGTTGTCGCGGTATGTGCTTACGGATGAAAAGTGCCCATTTCCATTGTTGCAGTAACTCCTATTGATCCTCTCTGATTCAGCGTATTGAGCCATCGCTGTTTTACTGACAGTTTGCCCATGGCAATGATCTGTCCTGTCTGTCTTCTCGGACCTTCTGAGCATTTGGAGTTTTAAATTCATCCTTTTTAATTGTAAAGAAGTACGCCTGTCATCCCCATTCAATTTGTCCCGGATTATGCTAATCAAGTTTACAGCACAACAAGAACAGCTAATCAAAATTCCCATGGTATTTTTGGGTGTAGAATTCATTTTTGAGGTCAAAATATTGCTTACTATTCTGCAAATGCACCTTTCAGATTTTCGCATATTTAATTAGCCTAATTTGCATAATTAAATCGAAAAGCCTTATAATGGTAAAAGTTAAGGGATTTGAGCCGGGTAATTTACCCTTTTAATGTTTTTTTGGATGTAGAGTTCATCCGGGACAATTTTTTTTGACCCTACCCTCCCCCCCCCCCCCCCCCCCCCCCCACCCCCCACTTACATGAAATTCATGAGGTGACTGACTGGGAAAAAAATTGGGGCAACCTTTTACGAAAATTTACTACCGGGACGACATACTTCTGCCTGACATGGTCAAAAAGGGCCGCTTTAATAATTTTGCCACGGCCGCTTTCAGGTCCCAGTCCGCCCCTGACAATACTCGATCGATTTTAACAAACAAGGTGTCAAAATCACCGTAATTAAATTTTCCGTCTCATTTTCATTTTTAGAATATGAGTAACAATTTTAGAATTATAGGTGCTTTTACAACAGCCGAGTTACTTTTTTTGCTGTCTTTATAATTTCTAAATGGAACATTTCTGGCCCCGAAGATTTTACAGACATAATGAGAAAAATATGGGGATTCTTCTGATATCAAAATATCATGATCAATGTGGGAAAAAATCATAGCCCAAAAAAAGTGATCGGAACATAGGCCTACACCTTTAAAACATTTTTACATTAGGCTAATGAAAGTGAATTGTTAGTTTCCCGTCACATTTTTGGGGGTCAGGGACGAGGCGACTATTTCATTATTCATTATTTTTGAAACATTCTTTTTTTTTAATAATATGTGCCCAGATACGTGTAGCGTATAGAACCAAGAGTGTTGTATAATTGTGAATAGGGTCAGTATAAATATGTCCTTACTACAATAAATAAATGAACTCCAGACCATTTTGAAAAGTGCCTCGAAATCGCTAAAAATGAAGAAAAACATTTTGTCATATGGACGGGTTGGTGTGTCGAGTATTCAATTTACATTGTATTTTTGTACTTATTTATTGATGAAATACGATAGAATTGTAGTCAAAGTGGCTTATTTCTTCTAAACAAACAAATAATGAAATATTTACCAAATAATGAAATATTCATGCGGGGACCAAAATGTGAGTCAGTCGGGCGACGGGAAACTAACAATTCACTTTCATTAGCCTTAGGCTATATTAAAAAAATCATTGTCTCAAAGCTCCCGCGCGCGTTAGTTAATTGATGCACGTTATTATTTTTTTATTTTTTTCAAAACAAAAAAAAATCCCAAAATGTCACAGATTTTTCAGATTTTCATTGATCACATCATTTTAAATACAAAAGTTCACTTTTACAAGGATTTCAAGATTTTATATTTATAAAAAGAAATAAAAAAAAACCTTTAAAAAAATCGCATTCAGCATTAGGTTTTGAAAAACTGAAGAGACAAAAGATTTGTTTAATATATAGCCTCATCAAGCATTGACAAATAATGAAAAATTAATAATAAAAATAGTCACCTCGTTCCTAGCCAGAAAAAATGTGACTGATGGAAACTACTAAGATCCAAATTTCATTGGCTTAAACGTTAAACTGATACTTTGGTCATGCTTATTCTATAAACTGTTGTGACATGCCACAGAAAGTATCAGCTCCATGATAAATAGGCCTATTTGCCACAAATTTCAAAATATCAAAAAACAGGATTTTCCCCAAAACCCGATGACGTCATCGTGCAGATGACTGATGTCATAAAATGTATTTCATTGAAAGTGTAAACCAAGGTGCAATGCATGATCATTACTAATGTTTTATCGGCCACATCATCAGAAAAAAAGTTATACTCAAAAACATTTAGGCAATAGAGCCACCTTAAAGAAGCATTGTACGAAGAAACGACTTGGTCCATGTGGTAATACAGCTATCCTAGAAAAAATGGATAGAGTTCCGAAGGTAGGGGCTATCCCCGGGGCTATCGGTGGTTATTTAACCCAAAAAACCTAAATTCAGTAAATTTTCATTTAATATGGGAAGAGAAGTGTTGCCTGTTACATGATATAACATTAACAATAAAATAATAATACAAATAAAATTGCAAATTCAGGTCAAAAAAATATTTTTTTGTAGTTCATGCATGTGAATTGTGATGTGGTATGCAAAATGGTAAATCTGTAAATAAGATTTTGAAATGCATTCAAAACCTATGTGTTATTATTTCCATCATACCCGGGGGAGGGGGGTCAGTGAACATACCAAGCGGGTACACATGCATGCACGTCCAAGCACCTCTGAAATGGACCCTGAACTGCGTAAAACAGAACACTGTTTTGATCCCTAGATGGCGTAACACATAAACCCTACCGTACCCTAAACGGTAATGATTCCTGTTTTCTAAATTTTATTTTTCTCTGCAATCTTTCAATGCCCCTTTAATTCACTAGAGACTGTATTGATATAAATTTAGATGTTCACTGACCTTGATCTGTTAAATTATTAACTTCCTCACTAAAGGTACAGGTACTTTGATTGATATTGTAACTGGGTTAGAATTTCTACAAGAACCCATGGATTCAAGGCAATCTTCTCATCAACATTTTCACAATCTAAATGGATTCGCATACACTGCTCAGTATTTTTATGTAAACTCGATATTATAAATTAAAAAAATAGGAATCTACACGAAATGTTTGCCCATTGAAGGTGTACTCTTCATAACAATTTACCCAGGTTTCATTTTTTTGAAGTGTCAAATAGGACATTGTCAGTCAGCCCAATTATATATTAAATTTATGGTTTTTAAAATCATATTCAGGTTCTGGAATCCCAATAATGTTATCAGGGCATATTAAGAAAAACTATGATGTTGCTCTTTTACCGATAACTCAAAACTTCAGAGTTTTGCAAATCCCAAGATCCTTTTTGACTCAACAAATCACATTCTTAGAAACTTTTATAACCAAACAGATCACTGATACAAAGCTGATATTGAATAGGTTGAATAGTGAGCATACTATTACTAAAATTAGTTGGATTTGTTAATCCCCAAATGAATATTGTGATAGGAAGTTCATTAATGAGTTTATTACTTGCATGGGAAATTGTGATGACATACATCTTACTTTAAGGTGACAAGCTGCCAAACACCCTGTCCCATATGACCTCACACACCGCCCACAATAGTCCCTTGTGAGGGGGATTTATGTCCACCCATGGGCATTGCTTGTAGAATAAAGGAAGGCAAATCAATTTAGGTATCTTAAACCAAACCTTATTAGTTAGTAGCAATTGATAAAGATCCTTTGGTGCCACACAGGTTGGAGTGGAAGAGGAAGCTACATTGCCAAAGTTAGTCTTGGTCCTCAGAGATACTATATTACTTGTTTGTTTTTGAAAGTTGCCTGCAGGTTTTATAACTAGGCATGGGCGATATGTTATGTTTCTAGAGATGTGTATACTGCAATGGAATGGCAATAAAATATAGATAAATAAAATATAAGAAACAAGAGAAATAATTGTAAATAAATAAGTATTAAATACTGTAAATAAATAAATAAATAAAATATAAGAACCAAGAGAAATAATTGTAAATTAATTAATGCATAAACAAGTAAATAGATTAATTAATTAATTAATAAACAAACATATTCAAATTATAATTAAATAATTAAAGATAGTGGGGTAAGACAAAATATCTACTTGACATAAAGCACAAGAAATACTTAGCCTTCCCCCTTACCCATTGTTCCAAATTATGTATTCACTTAACTACATAGCCCACACCATTATAGTCATTATCATATTGACACTCACAAATTGATAGTATTATTAACAAAACACATCAATATTACATATGTACTTATTTACAGGTGCATGCATGGCAACTATCAGACCAGCTATTGAGAATGAAACAAGATGTGGAGACCTGCTATTTTGCTGCACAGACAATGAGGACAAAGGTGAGTTCTATTCAGATTGACTACTCCATCCCAGTCTTAACCCTAACCCCCCCTGAGTGCTAAAAAATGCTAATCCTAAATCCCTCTCCAAACGCAAGCGCCGTCAGCTTTCGATGACGTAGTCAACCGAGCCTATATAGTGAGCGCAGTATAATGCACGAATGTGTAGCTGAGGGCCGTGGCTTAGTGGTTGGGACGTGGGGCTTGAGAACGGAGGGTCCTCTGATTGAATCCCGGCAGGTTCCCGGAGATTTAGTTGGCATTTTTTCCTCGAAAATCGTGATCCAAAAACCCTAAACCGGGGTTAGGGTTATGGTAACCCCCCCCCCCCTCCCCCCGAGTGCTTAAAAATGCTAATCCTAAGTCCCTCTCCAAACGCATGTGCCGTCGGTTTTCAATGACGTAGTCAACCGAGCCTATGATATAGTGAGCGCATGTGTAGCTGAGGGCCGTGGCTTAGTGGTTGGGACGTGGGGCTTGAGAACAGAGGGTCCCCGCCTCGAATCCCGGCAGGTTCCCGGAGATTTAGTTGGCGTTTTTTCCTCGAAAATTGTGATCCCGGTCAAAAACTCTAAACCGGGGTTAGGGTTATATGTTAAATCAGGGCGGTCTATTCTTCTGTTATTCGCTGCAAACACTGGGGAATAATGTAATTCTCTTTCTGGGAAGAATTACGAAGTTTTCGATTATTTGTGTCATTTTGACCCATTTGAACAGATGACAACTTTTTTAAAAATTATATGTTCAAATTGTTGATTTAGGGTCAGTGGGTGGCAGCTGCCGCATAGGGAAAGATTTGGCCTTGAGACATCGGTAGTGTTTAGGTTTTGTGGAAGATTAGACACCCCTGAGTTAAATGATATGACGTCAGTGCACATCCTAGTGAAGAGACATTATAATGATGCTGATTGTCTTGATTGTGCATGGCTAACAAATAACACTTTGGCCTTCAAATATAATGAGGCTTTCCTTACTTCTTAATTCCTGGGCTATTATTAACTGTACACTTGTACTTTGTGGTGAAAGTGCCCTGAGTATTATTCATACTGGCGCTCAATAAAGTCATCAGTGTTTTTGTTATTTTTAGTACATCAGCGCATTAGAATCATGTGCCTGATAAGATGTTCCATCCTCTAACATTGTGTATTTGCACTTCAAGATGGGATGAGATCCAGATCAGATTCGAAATGGGTCATGATAGGACTGTCACACCTATGGCGATCAGGCCTTGCGCTGGCATTTCACTAAAAAAAAGTATCAAAGCGCCAAGCCAAACGCATTAAGGTCTCTAAGAACCGATTGGTGACGCGTAATGTAAGCACGGGTCTGAACGCAGCAGTATTTGATAGGGTTTTTAAACCCTATCAAATAAACCCTGTCACTTAAAAGTGACCTGATTTAAAAATTGACAATTTCGGACAGTTTTCCGCGCTCTTCCTGTGTGTTATTCATATTTTGATACATCATCAGCGCAGTGCAATCACTGGCCTGATCGCCGTAGGTGTGACAGGGCTATAATTAGGCTGATCGCCGTAGGTGTGACAGGGCTATAATTAGGCTGGCCTGATCGCCGTAGGTGTGACAGGGCTATAATTAGGCTGGCCTGATCGCCGTAGGTGTGACAGGGCTATAATTAGGCTGGCCTGATCGCCGTAGGTGTGACAGGGCTATAATTAGGCTGTGTAGTTTATTTTGTCCATGGTGTGAGTATGGATTGTATGATACACAGTTTGTCTCATTCTCTGTGGGTGTAAATGTCTCATGTAATCTTGTCGAAATATTTAGTTTGACAATAGTGGACAATATTCTGTGTGACATCCTTAGGTCTATTTATAAGGGAATCATAGTGATATTGGGCCAAGTCATGTTACTGGTAAAGCATAGGAATTGTCCATAATGGATGCTTTAGAAAAAAATTCACAAAATCAACAATTCTTTTGTGATATATCTTATATTCAGATCTATGTTTATTGACAATTTGTAATTCATGACTTACGTTATAATATTGTTTTCTTGATACAGATCCAATACTCATTCCATGAGTTACCTACAGATTCCCATCAGTCACTACGAGATTCTCTCATCAATCATGTGGAATCGTTAAGTGATCCTAACTTCCAAGTGATCCTAACGCAGTTATGCTTAGCGTTAGCTGATCTGGCATTACAGATGGTACAATGGAAAAACTCAGCCAGTGATCTTATACAAAGGTAATGATTAAATCACAAGTATGTTACATGCAATGTATGCAAACATTTATAAGATAAGCAGGATGTAGACTTAGTACAAAGCATTATAGTGTTGATTAACAAAGTATATACCTTTATGGAATCACAGAGAGGGAGCTGGAGATGTTATCAAAACATCCATTCAGTGCAGTAAATGGTATTAATAAGATAAGCCCGATATAGACTTACAGTACAATGCATAGTATTGATTAACAAAGTATATACCTTTATGGAATCACTGAGAGCAGAGAGGGAGCTGGAGATGTTATCAAAACATCCATTCAGTGCAGTAAATGGTATTAATAAGATAAGCCCGATATAGACTTACAGTACAATGCATAGTGTCGATTAACAAAGTATATACCTTTATGGAATCACAGAGAGGGAGCTGGAGATGTTATCAAAACATCCATTCAGTGCAGTAAATGGTATTAATAAGATAAGCCCGATATAGACTTACAGTACAATGCATAGTGTCGATTAACAAAGTATATACCTTTATGGAATCACAGAGAGGGAGCTGGAGATGTTATCAAAACATCCATTCAGTGCAGTAAATGGTAGTCACATGACAGGAGGTAAAATCACTCTACTTTTAAATGAAAATGTTGGGATGAAATTGCAAGCTCTTTCACTGCTTTGCCATGATTCTTTAAGGTGTCTATACCTAATATGTGACCCGTCACGGCAAAAAGGACATATAAAGAAATATAAAGAAAATAATAGAAAAAGATATCTTCTTCAATTCATATCTTGTTATTACAAAGTCTGATTACCTTCAACATGGTATCATTTCAAAGCTTAAAATGTGCTCTTTCAATTCATACCAATAACTCAGAATTGTCTCAAGCCTCCAACATGTCCATTTTGACGAGACGGGTCACATATTAGTTCAACAACTGTCAAAGTGGAAATGTTCACGCGTGTAATTTTTCGCGCTTTGCACATTTTGAACAATTTTGCTTGTTCGTATTTTTTGCGATTTTGGGCTACCTTACATAGACCTACATACAAAATGAATATATTTTTGTGTTTTTATTTTTGCCCTTGCTGCTTTTAGCGCGAACATTTCAACTTTTACAGTTAGTAGATCATATTAACTAAGTAAAGCAATTGGATCCTAGAGCTGAAATGGGCTATTCACTGGTTGTTAACTGAAGTTGCATATTGTTGATAAA
Organism: Ophiura sarsii; assembly: GCA_035610835.1. NCBI lineage: Eukaryota > Metazoa > Echinodermata > Ophiuroidea > Amphilepidida > Ophiuridae > Ophiura > Ophiura sarsii. Next base: position 461,079 of record CM069443.1, read on the forward strand.
ACAACATGAAGACATTCAGGACCCTGTTTTCTCTTTTGTATTATCCATGCAGTTAAGTTAAATTTTAACCTTTCGTAGGAGTAAAGTAAGTTGTTTAGAGTCAAAGATGTGTGGAGGTTTCATTCTGAATATGCCAAAGTCACCGCTATTTTTGTGTTTAAAGTCAATCAAGCGTCGCTCTATACTGTAGTTGTACAAATGGCAGAGTTTTATTTTGATAGCAAAATAGTGGTGATTTGGCACATTTATATTCAGACCTCCCAACCAGGGTCCGAATTCATGGATTTTTTTTGCATAGCAGAAACTGCTACACAAAGTTTGTTTTGCGTAGCAAGTCCAACATTTTGCATCACAGGTTTTTGCTATACAAAATATGCTTTGTATAGCAGTTTTGCTTTTTGCAAAACTACACTGCTGTCCAAAACTACACACTCATACTTTGCAGTGTCTCATACATTTTGTTCATCTTGGTGCATTGTTAAAGAATTATTCCTTCAATTTTACAGTAATTTCAGTTTTAAATTTCATCAAAATTGTAAATAACCCAATCAATCTGTATTATTGCTGTAGGTTTAGTGGTAATGAAGCACACATCCCAGTTCTCATGGAGCTGTTGACGGTACTTCCAGAAGAAATTCACAGTCGTGCTCTTAGGCTGGGGCTTAACAGACGAGAGGATTTCACACAAGAACTTCGCATAACTGCACCAACAGTCATTGAACTCATGGTAGGTGAACACAACTGTTTCTTTTTAAGGACAAGACATCTTTTCATATTTGTTCAGTTAAAAAGTTGTTGATTCAAACCCAAAAAAAGCACTTTTGATTGACCTTGGCTATTGTATGCCTTCTTTAATAAAAAAGATGATTATCTATACATCAGTTCATTTAGACTTCAGTAGGAGACATACAATTGCCTATTTTATGGGTAGATATCCATCAGGTTTAGGTACAGCGTTCAAGATTCAGAAAATATTCTTGGGGTCGTTTTATTGTCTATACTTTACCCTCTTGGTAACATAACATAACATAATTACATTCATAAAGCGCTATCAACACTGTTTCTAAGCGCTGTACAATAAAAAGTACACTATAAAACATGAGCAGGAAAAATATACAACAGCTCAATGATTTAAAACCGCATCAGTTAATGGTAGAAGGTCCTCTCTGGTAAAATTGTATTTTTAAGGGCAAGAACTGTCTGTTGACAGGGGTAAATGAATCACTTTATATCTGGCTGGTGGAACCCCCCACTAAACGGAAGAAAGATTTGGCCACAATATGCTAGGTTAATTACAACACAACGCCATCAAGAAGATGTATTGTTGTTTTCTCAAAGCTCACATGATTCTCAACCCCTGCATGGTACAGTGACTCTCCGGTAATATTTGCATATCGTCGCTATTCTTTCAAAACCTTGTATGTTTTTCCGGCCCTTCAGCATGTATAAAGTAAAACTGCCAACGGTTATGCATAGGAAGAGTTGCTATAAACATGTTCCCAGAAAAGAGAACTTACAAGGTTTTGATAGATGTAAGGGCTGGATGGAGATACAAGGTTTTTAAAGAATATCGATGATATGTCATCTATTATTATGACTACTTGTCCTTCATATGGAACTTCATAATTCTTACTAACATTGATGACATAGCTCTGTTAACATGAACCCCATTGTTTATTCATAGATCATGTGTTCTGAAAGGTATATTAACGATGAGAAGTTACTTAAAACTCTGGTATCATGAACCCCATTGTTTATTCACAGACCATGTGTTCAGAAAGGTATATCAACGATGAGAGATTACTAGGGAAAGTGTTCAAGTGCCTTGCTAGCTGGTTCTATCTTGGCGTCGTACCCACCAACGATGCATCATCTATTAAACTTCTTAATCTATTATTACAAATCTTGGTAAGTAATTATGATTTGATATAATAGGAACAATCTAGGCTATACACAAGGACAATTATCAGTGTGGTATTGATAAGTTCAAAACCAGACCAGTCTTTATAAGACCTTTCAGCTGCCGTAGGGTCCATTCAATTATTCAATATGTAATAACAGTAATTTGTGGGAATGTTATTGTGCATGCATGTTTGGGGTTGAATTATTCTGTGTACACATAGGACTTACAAATGCTTTTAGAGATTATGAAGCAAGATATTTGAATGACAAAATACATTGTTAAATATTTAATTGCTTGCTTGTTTTTATAACTTACCTATATTTGTTTTAGCAACATTTTATTAACATATTGATTGTTATGTTAATACGGTATAAATAACTCTTTTTTTGATACACAGGTTTTAGAGACAAACATTAACAATAGTGACATTAGGCCAACATTTTGTAATACTTTGTCTCAGCAGCCTGTGCTGATTGCTTTTAAAATGAAATTTAGGGCATAGCACTACGCGGCAGCGATGTTCATTTTTTTTAACTAGTTTGTTTCGGCAATACTTGGCAACTTTTATTAAAAATGCGAAATTTGGAATCAGCAAAGTATTGCAAAACTATTGACTATATTTTTATTTTTATGAGAGGTGACACATATTTGTATTTCTTAAATCACTACAACGCAAGTTGAATATTTGAAAAAATAACATACATGTAGGACATAGCTATTATTCTCATGTAAAAAAAAAAAAAAATCGCATTGGACATAGCTCATTTTGGTAAAAAAAGAAAAAAAAGCACAGCACATAGCTTTTTAGCCAAAAGGTGCTGAGACAAAGTATTTAATTTATTTGGCCTTACAAATACATTTTTATAAATATTTGACTATACACTGATACCTAACTGTTTTATTATAAATGTGTTTTTCATAGAGAAAGACTAACACCCAATCCATGTTACATGAAGCTGCCAGTGATTGCATCTGTTCTGCATTATACGCAATGGAGGTTAGTAGAATCATGTTTGTTAGGCTTTGACAAGTATGCATGTTTCCTTTTCAAGATAGATCAATTACAAATTCTGTATATGTGACCAGTCGCGTCAAAAAGGACATGTTGTCGGCAAACACAGTTTTGAGATAGAGGCCAATATATTTGGTGAAATATAAAGAAAATAATAGAGCGAAATATGGTTCTTCAAATCATATCTTGTGATTACAAAGTCTGATTACCTTCAACATGGTGTCATTTCAAAGCCTAAAATGTGCTCTTTCAAGTCATACCAATAACTCAGATTTGATTCGGGCCTCCAACATGTCCATTTGGATGTGACGGGTCACATATATTCTAAAATGGTATAAAAACATTACCACAGAGAGGTATGGAACATTTAGCATTAAATAATCAACCTCAACAAAAAAGAATTTCAGCCTGACTACAAATTGAAAGGACATTAATTGCTGTTCAGCAACATATTAAATAATGTGATTTCATATGAAAGTCTGTAAACTATACGGCCGTAATTTAGCAAAACAGCGTAACTCGAAATATTGACTTTTTGAGTTACATGCATTTCTGGGGAAATCGAGGGCGCTCTTTTCATCTGTGAGAGTCTCAAAAGACCTCGACGCACCGTTTTAAAGATAGCGTAACGTATCTCAGCCTTATTTTGCAACTTTTAGCATTTTAATATGGTAAAACAGCGTAACTCGAGTTACGTGTTTCAAAATCTATTATTTTTCTTGGCAAAACAGCGTATCTCTAAGTTACGCGTCTTTTCCAAACAACTATTTTGCTACGAGATACGCGGGTTTGGCGAAAAAATAGTAACCAAAGTATTACACGTAACTTGAGTTACGCTGTTTTGCAAGATTAACTCTGCGTATAATTAGATGTCGGATTGGCAAACCCGCGTATCTGGACAAAATCAGCTGTATCTTTAGTAAAAATAGTTTACTTTACATAAGTTTTTAAAAATTAAAAAAATTAAACAATGCACGTTTCCATTTTTAAATCAATTTCCTCTGTAAATAATAGAGAAAATGCAAACACTTAAACTTTAAAGTGCTCATATCTCAAAAACGTCATTTTCGAGTTACGCTGTTTTGCCAAATTACGGCCGTATATAGTAATACGGAATCACCAAATGTTGTCCTGAGATGTTCTACCCTTTCCGCAGCTTTGATTGACTTCAAATTCGCTGTCCAAGTCTATATGGGTCCATTGACGAACCTGTTTATATGATTTTTTTAATTTGGGTTAGATTTCGTGATTTTTTTTTTTAGCCCGTAGCTTCGCGCCCACGTATATATGCTGGGCAAGCAATGACGATAGCCAGCGCACATGTAACTTATGGCAATTACTGTCGCATGCCTAAAGATGCAAACGGGGATATTTCAAGGACCATGGTTAAATAAAGGAACAGTGTGAGCAAATATACATGGTACTGATAGAGATACACTTTCGTTTAGGCCTACATGCCTAATGGAGAAATAATTGAATGTCAATAGGCCGAAAAAATCAAATAAATGGATGGCTCACAGTGCTGAACTAAAGTACAAAGTGATCATGGTGATAAATGGATGGCTCACAGTGCTGAACTGGGTACAAAGTGATAATGGTGATAGACCCCGCTGCCTGCCAAGTATGGAAGACCCTCTATAACTAGACCCCACTTTAAAACCAGTGGCAACAGAAGCATCACAATATCTCTATCGTGGGATGATTTGCGGTTGTGGGGGTGGGGGGCGGGGGGGGGGGGGGGGGGGGGAGACGCGGAGGTATTTAATACTTGCATTCTATGGGAGATTTGGCAAGTTTTAGGGGGGCATAGAGGGAGTCGTGAAATCTAGGGGGTCATGACCCCGCTGTTTTTAAAATACTCCATTTGGTAGGTCATTGTTTGTGTCAATTTCCCCAACATCAAGAACATTTGGGAAATGGGATGACATCTGTATTAAATGTATGGATTGAAAACAAACCTCTTTTTTTTAGATAATGTTAAAAATGTGTGAAATATTTGAAAATTGTGTTAATAATAAATAACCAAATTAGAAAAGGGTGGGTATTTTGTGTGGCCTTATGGGTTGTGAGACATTAGACAAATCAATGCACATGCACTGATATTGATGTGTGAATGGCACAACCCTGTAGGGGAGTGCTATTGTGGGCATATCAACATTTGCGCAAGTGCTTTGATTTTTCTAATTTTTTGAGAAACAAAACATGTGCATGCATTGACTCTATTCATACACAACAATACAAATCAAAATGTACAATTGTACTTTTAAATACATATTAACAAGTTTTTATCACCTGCAGCACAAGTCGTCGAACCCATCCTGCTTGAACAAAGTGTGTGGTTAGTGTGTGCAATTACACACTTTCAATGCACTCCGCGTATTTTAGTTTCCTGCTTTACACTTTCACGCGGCAGGCGTCTGCAGACGACATTCCAAATGTTCACAAAATGTTTCAAAAATGTCAAAATTATTGAATTTCATTACCTTATTTGGAATCACCATGAGAAATTCATTGAAATTAGTACAAACAGGCATAGTATTGGTTCAGTAATAATCCTTGAGGTAGACCTTGAAAGTTAGGAAATGTTTCTGAAAAATCTGCTTTGTATATTAGTAAAACCAATAGCCACGTGAAAAGTGTTAAGAGTGTGTGAATTGTGAACATGAATGCAACAAAACAAGAAATAATGATCGCCCTCTAACAGGTTAACTTCCTATATACAATTATGCTGCATATTTGATTGATGTATGCTGATTACATATGACATGTTTATAGCTGTAATATGTCTATATAATTTCCTTCCAGGATATTGATGATCATTTAGTCCTGGCTGAAGCATTATACAGAGGTATTATGGAGCTACCAGAAGCATATGCCCTCACTGTGGCAGAAGAAGATGTAGACAAGTAAGTGCTAAGAACAAATATGAAATGTATCAAGCGCTGTCACTTTTGAGATAATAATGTGATGTATATAAAACTATACATTTTTGGAAAGGAAATAAGTGGGAGAATCCAATTTTTGGTATCAATTTTCACTTAAAATGCAGAATTTTTGAATTTGACCAAAAATCACTTTTTTGGGTTTAGAAATGTTCTGACATCGTAGCAAAATCAGTTTTTGGTAAAAAATGCAGAAATCACACAAACATTATTCTCCAGGAGCGCATTTTTTATTTTTTTCAAAAATGTTTTTAGTTTTTAATGTTTTGATTTTGTACCTCAAAAATGCAAGTTTAGTTACCCCCCCCCCCCCCCCCCCTTAACTGAACCATTGTTTTTATATCAGCTTTTTAAAAGTATTCCTAATTTGAACCATGAATAAAGAGTAAGATTATTAATTTGTTTGAAAGTATTCCACTCTATTCAGAGCTTTTGTTTATAGTAAGGAGGTACACAGTACCAGTGTTGCCTTGAATCATTCAAGATTGGTGCTAATTTATACTTTCTGTGGCAGGTATGGTTCATTGAGTAATTTAAAGGCCATTCCATACTATTATTTTGTTTTTGTAATTTCGACAAGTTCCTGGACTACTTTGTGAACTTGCCGGGGCATGTGTGCGCTATTTTATTTGAGAGAGAATACTGCTTGATACACATTGTTGACAACATTTCTTCTGGAAAAATCTTGAAATTCAAAAACCTTTTTTATGTTCATTAATAACAACATTTTATTTACAGTTTTATTTATTTATTTTATATTTACTTTTCTTTTTAATATGATTTTTTAAATGTATTTTAGGGCTATCAACTATTGTAGAATATTCACAGAGTTAGGAGAAGCATTTATGGAGGTCATGGTGGATAGTCCTGGACAGGTAGGAAAGTTAATATATCAATCTTGAAAACATTGTGGAAGAATGAAATGGAACAGAACACCTATTTGGAACATATTCAAATGATTTGCTAATTCCAAAGAGTTACACATTGGCCATATTTGCACTTTCAAATGAAACGTTGTAACTGAGATTAAGATTGACTTGAATCTGATACTAAACTGAATTGAGTAAGGTAGTGAAGTAGTTTAGTCAAAACAAATTATGATTGTCAAGATTTATATGCTTAGAACTTAGGCTACTTCCAAGAAGTTACCCGACTCAACAGGTAACAATTATCTAGCCAGTAGATTCACGACCATTATGACTAAGTGAATGGACCTATGGCACATATTCTCCTGGCCACAGTTGATTGTTGATAATCTCGGTATACAAGCAGGCCCGGGCAAACAAAAGGCACTTTTTCACGCCTTGGCTTCTGACTGCCATTGAATCACACACCAATGAAGTTTGTTGACCCCTGTACTATCCTATGGGAGTATGTTTTCAAAGCATTTTTGTGATTTATTTTTTTCATACAGGGACTTGGTGATCTTAAAATCCTAGATGCTGTTCTAAACTGTGTAGGACACTGTCAATATGAAGTAGCTGAAATCACATTCAACTTTTGGTACAGGTTATCCGAGATATTATACAAACGTGATAATAAAGACCTCAATAATATATACAGACCATACATTGAGAGACTTATACATTCACTAAGTGTGCATTGCCAAATGGATTCAGATCATGTAAGTATTATAGTACCATGATATATTTGGTCAACTAAACTCCTCAAACAAAATTTTCATTTCAATTGCCAATTCTTTGAATATTTCGTAATATATTCATATTGTGTTACAAATCAATGAAAAGCTGATGTGTTCATCTTTCCAATGATACCATATTTGTAGCAAGCACTTGTTTCAGTGCTCAGCCAATTGCTTGAAAACTCTGTCGTTTTTTTAAGCAAGTGGCTGAGCACTGACACACATGACGCAATCTGGTATCATTGGAAAAGGGAACAAAATCTGCTTTCCATTGGTGAATAATACAATATGATCATAATTTTTTTCTTTTTTGGGGGGGGGTGTTATTTTGATTAGATGTATACTATGTGTAAGATACCTTTGGAATTTGTGTTAACAAGGATTTTGAACATTATTTGAGAGCCTATTTTTATAGTACTACTTTACCATTATTCCACAAGAGGGTAAGTGTCTCTCAAAATCAACAATTGCATTTGTCACCATCATAAGATTACTGGAACATACTAGCTTAATTGTTTGCCTTTTATAAATAATTTTGAGATAGAATTGATGAAAAGAGCTAACAAATATAAAATTGTCAACATGTCAGTGCTGCTGTTATCATGTGGTTTTGGTTGAGTTCAGTGGATCTTTCCCTACCGGTATCTAATGTGCTCAACTAAAGAAAGTCATACACTTTGTTTACGTCCTATAGAGTGACTTCCAATTATTTGGATGAATCTTTTTGGCACAATTTGGTTCCACATTTGCCACAAAACAACAAAGAAAGGCATTGATAAGCACCAGTAAATGAAAATCTGTGACGTTTCCAAATTTGCATATTCAATACACTACGCGCGAGAAAAGACAGACGGTTACCAACACCTACCCTGTATTTGTCCCGTATTGATCACTGCATATTTCCTTGCGCGGGTTAATTCGAATTCCAACTGTCATTCATGGTAGTGAAGCACAGTTGCAACGAGTGATCGATATCCCCAGCTGTCATCCAGGTCGTGCAATGCATACACAACAATTTCTCTCCGCATAGTGTGTTGAAAATTAGAATTTTGGAACATCACAGATTTTCTTTAAATGGAGCTGTCATTGCTTATCCGTTTTGTTTTGTGGCACATCCAATTGTCTATCTACTCTGTTAGGTCAAAAAATAATTGTAAGTCACTCTAAAGGAAATAAACAAAGTCTATAACTTTCTTTTGTTGAGCATTTTATATCCTATTTACACTTATATTTTATTCCTAATTATTTGTTGTTAATGTTTTCCCTCAGGAGGGTATCCCAGATGAGAGTGATGACTTTGGTGACTTTAGGGTACGTGTAGCAGAACTCATCAAGGATGTCATCTTCCTGGTTGGATCATCCACATGCTTTGCACAAGTAAGTTAACTATATTTCATTATTGAGATAAAAGGACGTAGAGCATGGGTTGAAAGACTATAATATGAAAATGTAATTATTGAGATAAAAGACGTAGAGCATGGGTTGAAAAACTATAATATGAAAATGTAATTATTGAGATAAAAAGGACGTAGAGCATGGGTTGAAAAACTATAATATGAAAATGTAATTATTGAGATAAAAGGACGTAGAGCATGGGTTGAAAAACTATAATAGGAAAATGTCATTATTGAGATAAAAGGACGTAGAGCATGGGTTGAAATCATGCACAATTTCTGGTTTGCAATCTCTAGCATGCAAATTCTTGACCTAAAGTTAAAGATATTAATTTACAAAGTATTTATTCTTTGCGATAGTCTTTATAGTCCTTTGGATAATGTGGCAAGTGTATGTTGTGTAAACCTGGAAGTTATTTCCCGCTCAAAACAAATATTCAAAGTGTTCACTGAAATTCGTCCACCGGCGCGTAGTTCAAGTAGTATTTTGTAGTGCTGTTATCGATTGTCGAAAGTGTCGATTGTCGCAATATTTTCCAAACTTGCGATATATCGATATGTTTTTTTAGATGTCGACAAGAAACGATATCAATTTTAATTGGGTTTTACATGCTTTTTAAGTTTTCCGCACATTCCCCATTCACTTACAATTCATTACAAATTGCGATACAACGTATATTGACTCATTCATGGCCGTACCGTGCACCATTCCCCGGTGAAAGCCTGACAAATCCCCGCAAGTATCAAAATAAGCATATCTGAATAACAATGCTGCTCGTATTTGGTATTTAATTAATCATAAAAACAACCACGTTATCAGAGAGCGCAGTTTGAGGCTTAAAATCTACATGTGTTGAACCACGCCTTTCACGATAAGTGCGAGCACATGTTAAAACATAAGGTCGCCATTTATTGTCATTACGTCACTCGTATCGGGTTTTGGTAAATCGAATAAAGCTGAAGTAAAATGTTTGAATGGAAAAATTGTCACAGGCATGCGTAAGGATGATTTTCGTAGCATTACATCATTCGTATTGGGTTTTGGAAAATCGAATAAAGCCGAAGCACGATCACACGCATGCGTAAGGATGATTTTCGTCAGTTAAAAGATGGCGACCATATCGGCCAGCTACTACGAAATTTGTTCATTTTAATCTTCATTTAATATTTTTAAATGACTTTTTCGGCCAATTTTCCAAGTTATGTAAGGATGATTTTCGTCAATTTAAAGATGGTGACCATATCGGCCAGCTACTACGGAATTTGTTCATTTTAGTCTTCATTTAACGTTTTTAAATTACTTTTTCGGCCAATTTTCCAAGTTATTTATTGTAAAGATGGTGACCATATCGGCCAGCTACTACGGAATTTGTTCATTTTAGTCTTCATTTAACGTTTTTAAATTACTTTTTCGGCCAATTTTCCAAGTTATTTATTGGTTGGGTACATCATTGATAGGAATATTTCCCCCGATCCTGATCTGATCAGGCTTTATAACGATAGTTATAGGGATAGAATTTGAAAACCAAAGTTATATTTTTTATCAATAATTATCGACAAGTCGAAGGTTTTCTTCTACGACATATCGATACCAAATTTTGTATCGATAACAGCACTAGAATTTTGTCCAAACCATGACAGCAACTATAATCATCCAGATAGATCCCCTGATGCATAGATATGGGATTTACTATGATTCCATTATGCGATGACATCATCTTCACTCTACAGACTACTGTATACAGACTACTGCTTTGTTCTTATGAATCAGTCATTCACAATAGGTCTGTATAAAATGAATAAAATGAATAAATGGTACTGCTGTTGGAATTTCATAACATATTTGTTCTACCTAACATTCCTAGCAAAGTGATTAATATTACATATACTCTAGAAAGGATTATCAGGGAGAATATAAATATTTACATGCTGTATGTTCTACTCTTACAGATATTTACTAATTTAGCCAGTCAGCAGGCAGCTACGTGGGATATTACAGAAGCAGCACTCTTTGTTATGACAGCTGTAGCAAAGAATGTTCTCCCGTAAGTATAGCATATTAATCGTAATGATGAACCTTTTTACCTGTTTATATTTAATAATAAACTAACTAAAGTTTTCTGTGCTTCACTATATGTGACAGTGATGGAGTCTGGAGTCTGTGCTCTTTCAAGTCTTACAAATAACTCAGATATGATTCGGGCCTCCAACATGTCCATTTTATGTGGCAGGTCATATATTTGTTCAGAGCAGAAAAAAGGGCACTGTAAAATGCATGCAGTATCTTACAACTGTGCTTTGGAGTTGGAGACAAAACAAATATGACAACATTTATTAATTCAATTTTAAACTTTGTGAGTTGAGTTAATCTTTGGTGTGTTTGTTATTCAGTTCATATTTAAAAATATAAGGACTAATGCGGGTCACTTGTAAGATTTGTAACCCAAAAGTTAAATCTTAATTTAGTGTTAGCCTGCATATATGTACCTGTAATATTTTTTTAAAGTTAAACCTTGTTTCTGTCTCCTTGACATTTTTCTGCAAGGATATATTATTGGTTTGAAATACTGCTGTAAAAATGATAATTTTGTTGCTGTTTGCACATGTTTCCCCACAGAGAGGAAGGTCAAATAGTACCACAAGTAATCCAGGCCATCATCAATCTGCCAGAAGGAACACACATAGCAGTCAAGCATACAAGTATACATATGCTTGGGGAATTGTCTGAATGGATAGAGAAACACCCAGAAGTCTTAGGTAAGGAACTCAGGCAGCAGTCAAACATACAAGTATAGATACAAATGTATGCTTGGGGAATTGTCTGAATGGATAGAGATACACCCAGAAATCTTCGGTAAGGAGCGCACATAGCAGTCAAACATACACATATACATATGCTTGGGGAATTGTCTGAATGGATAGAGAAACACCTAGAAGTCTTGGGTAAGGAAAGTACATATTAGTCAAAGATACAGGTATACATTTGCTTAGGTAATTGCCAGAATGGAAAGAGAAACACCCAGAGGTCTTGGGTAAGGACACACATAGCAGGCAAACATACAAGTATACATATGCTTGGGGAATTGTCTGAATGGATAGGGAAACACTTAGAAGTCTTAGGTAAGGAGTGCACATAGCAGTCAAACATACAAGTATACATATGCTTGGGGAATTGTCTGAATGGATAGGGAAACACTTAGAAGTCTTAGGTAAGGAGTGCACATAGCAGTCAAACATACAAGTATACAATGCTTGGGGAATTGTCTGAATGGATAGGGAAACACTTAGAAGTCTTAGGTAAGGAGTGCACATAGCAGTCAAACATACAAGTATACATATGCTTGGGGAATTGTCCAAATGGATGGATAGAAAAACAGCCAGAAGTCTTAGGTGTGTAACGTACATAGCAGTCAAGTATACAAGTATACATGCTTGGGGAATTGTCTGAATGGATAGAGAAACATCCAGAAGTCTTAGGTATAGAGATATGGGCAATTAACTAAACCCAAAGATATTACAAAAGGCTGCATCCATCATCTTCTTGTTATTCATCAATTGAAAGGGCCAATCTACTATTTAATCTTTTTGACAAATAGCTTTTTCAAACCAAGCCAATAATGGCTTATGGGTAATCACATTCACACAGATAATTAGTCCATGTTTGAGGATCAATTATCGTAACAGCTATAATTAAACATGTAAATGGATGATCAATTATGTTTTGAAATTATATTTATTTTCTCTCATTCCACAGAACCTGTGTTAAATTTCCTCACATCGGGATTAAGCCACAAAGACTTAGCTTCCGTTGCTGCTACATCAATACAAAATATTTGTTCACAGTGCCAAGATCATATGAAAGATCATTGTGAAGGTCTGTTACAGATAGCACAGGCTTTAGATGCATTTAATCTGTCAGAGGAAGCAACCATAGGAATCATCAAAGGTATGTGTATCTACACCTATCAAAATATGTAAGTTCCCCCCTAGCATATATTAGAATATCTCCAAAAATATTTGATGAATTTAAATAATTGTCAGCTAGAAAGAGGCACCCAATTGTTAGGCACATTTTGATACCAAATTTGTTGGCCTTGAGACAATGCAACGATAAGAAATTGTGCCATTTACCAATTTTTATACAGAAAAAAAAGTGGCACTAAATCGCACCGGCTATGGCTAGATTGTCCATACATCAATAAGCAGATCATAATCAATAAGCAGATCATAATCTTGTTTGTTAATTTTATGGACAAAACCATAAACCAAAAACCATCTGTGTGCTTGCAACTAATACATGCTGAAAGCACTTTTGGCCACAGTTTTATGATTGACATTGTGTACAGATTGTGACTTGTGACTCTGATTGTGACTCGTAAGAGTCACAAAATTGGCTCTCGTAAAGGAGTATTTGACATAAATAGACTAGTTTTGAAGTTTAATTCAATTTTCATGTGGATTTCAAACATACTCATTCTAAACAATGTTGTGTTACCAAACCTTTTCCATGTGCAGACCCGGAAAATGAGACATGTTCATGAAAATAACATAACTCCTCAGTCCTCACCACTGTTCAGCCATCAATTTGAAAAATCTTAATTTTTTGTGAAAGAAAAGTTTTCAACCATTCAGATAAAATAGTTTTCCCAGTATACTATAATTGCCAGAAAAAATGTTTGAACTTAAGTCCAAATCATTCTGACTCAACCTGTAGAGGTTGTCTGCTTTTTGTAAGCGTAACCAGATATTCATGGTAGTAAACAGGATTTGTGCCCACACATTCGCTTCCAAATTCAGCATTCATGGGTCGTCGTCTATGCTTTCCGGCTATATGTTGCCATTGCGCTCGCAACTATTGCATTCCAGGTCTTGACCTGTATACGCGCAAGTTGCACTTTGACAATTAGAGTGATACACTCAGTGGTCCGTCACGATCCACTCCTGACTAATCTAACCTAACCTAATAATGTGTGTACAGACACAGACCGGGATGATCCCCTACTCTTTACGAAGGAGTCTGTGACCTTTTGACGTCCTCAGGGATAGCTCTTCCGATACACGGGACCAACATTTCTGTGGACTTCCGAACCATGGTGCGCCTATGTACATGCCTACTTTATTCTGCACGGTCTGAAGGAGGCATGGGGACGAGGCTGTGTTGGTGTATCATATTGAACTCACACTCAAACGATCCACCAACAGAACTACGGCGCGCAGTAGTGTTACGACGCTCCAACTGACTGCGCCACCTTGCCCTTCAAGGGTATTGACTGGCTATTTGCGATATGTATACAAGACTGTTCAGGAAAATTTGGTAGTATACCCACATTTAGCAAGACAATAAAATGCTGACAGAAATAGTCATTCTGTTGATGTAGCATTTGCTGTTAATGAATGTATGTAAATGTTACAGTAAAGCTGAGTATAACTCATATTCTGATTCACCATACTTCTGACATTGATTACAAATTATTATTATTATATCATTTGACAATGCAGGTGCAGCTGTTGTATTAGCTAGACTACCAATTGATAAGGTGGAGGCGGGTCTCAAGCAATTAGTACTGGTACAAGTCAATCCATTATCACAAGTAAGTAGCTAAATAGCAGGTATATGGTCGATAACCGTCCACATGTACCTTAATACTATCCACGGCATTGTGTAATTTGCACAGATTGAAACGGCTATTTGACCTTGATGTGTGCATTGAACCATGAATTAGTTGATGTAAAGCGTAGTTAATCTAATTTATCTTCCCAAAAATGGAAGTTATTAACTGAAAAATAAACAACTGTGACAAGTTTTGTAATGGGATGTACATACAGTAAAATTGGTTTTGCTAAAATGGTCACTATCGTCACACCAATTGTCAAAATATTACTGAAAAATTAATTATTTTAACTTGGATAAGCAATTAATCTTCTGATACCAAGGGTGTCAAATGAAAAGGCAAATCTGAAAACCAGCATCACCAGTCAACCTTCAAGAAGTGGAGGCAGGCATGTGTCAGAGCTGAATTGAAATTCCCTACGCCTCAACAGGGGAATGGTTAGGCGAGCTGTTCGCAACATATTGGACAGGGCACATAGTGTCATACATGCCTTCAGCAAAATGGTGGCCATGTCGAAAGAAGGCTTCTTAAAAAAACTTAATTCCAACAAACATAAATAACTGATTTCTATTAAAGTTTTATTGTATTGTAACTCAGACCGTATAATTAGGTGAACCTGGCAATTATTTTCCTTCACAAATGTGAATGACTGTGAAAGTGAAATGATCAAGAAACAAAGTGTCTATTTATTTCTACAGTGTTTTAACCACCTTTGGCTCATGTAATATGTCAGGAACCTGTAATAAATTGCAGGCACAACAATGCCTTGCTTGTAACCTCTCACTAAGTTTCATACCGTAACATTCATGTCTTAATTGTGTAAATCCCATTGGAATGGCGAAACTTGCGGTCAACTTACAAAACTTGTCACAATTTGATTATTTTTCAATTGATTACTTTCATGTATTGGAAAGTTAAACTAGATGAACTACGCTTTATCAAAACAACAACAATTACATGGTTTAATGAACACATCAATTGGTCGTTTCAATCCATGCATTACGCTTTATCAAAACAACAACAATTACATGGTTCAATGAACACATCAAATGGTTGTTTCTATCCGTGCACAATTATTTTTGGATTCACCCTGTATACTTTTTAAAGGCTTGTCTTTCCATCAATGTTCTGAATAATTAACATTTTCTTCCACCAACCTGAACAAATGTGATATTTGTGTCATTCAATTAAATTACCCGACATTATTAATTATTATTATTTATATGGGCCTTCCAAACGGTACAATAAAAGTGGGTATTAAATATTGTGCACCAAGTTCCCGGATGTGTGTCAAATATTTAAAAAATATTGCCGTCCAATAATTTTTGTGCGGCGCAGAAGATGTGCGTGTGAGTATATATGCGCAGAGAAAGGCACTTCGGGCTAACTTTTTTTAGTTTTTATCAAAACAGTCAGTTATATATTATTATTTATAATAATAATATTGAATGTCTTATTTTGGCTCCGACTTGTGCAATATTTTATAACGAGTGCAATATATTTTTGTATCAATCACCCTCAAATCCATTCAATATTATATAATTATCCTTTTCTTTTCAGATCTTAAAAAATGATGTTAGAATGCTAAATAAGGTTGATCCCACTATGTGGCTTGACAGATTAGCGGCAATATTCCGTAATACCAATCCCCAAGTAACGAATGGACAGATCCATCCATGCCTGACAATACTACAAGAGATATGGCCAGTATTATCGGATACATTTGTTCAATATCAAGGTGATGTCAGGGTAATAGAGAGGTGCTGTCGCTGTATCAGATTTGCCATACGAGGCATTGGAAAAGGATCAGCGGTGTTACTCACTCCACTAGTAACTCAGGTATGTCCGCTCATACTCGCTACGTTGCATATCGGCCGATGTCAGTGGATAAAAGGTGACATTGCTTAAACTCACGCACCGATTTCCGTCGACGTTGGCCGATGCGCAACGACAGGAGTATGAACGCGCCTTTACAGAGAGGAGCTGCTGATGTGTCAGATTTGTAACGCAATCGATAGGAAAGGGATCAGAGAGTTTGCTCACTCCGCTAGTAACTCAATAACTTCATCTCCATTGTTCTTTCTACAGGATAGGCGCCTTCAATGTTAGAAAATATTGTTCAAACACTTTGTAGGTATAATAATGTAAAGTGTTCCCCCTTCTCCCCTGCTTGCAACATTGATCGGTGGGGAGAATCAGGAAGGAGATTCTTCAGGCTACCATAAAGAAGTTTCTATTTTCATGTAACTCAAATAGTGTCGTGTTTGGTATGACAGCATGGCAATTAGGGGCAGTGTTTGAACACATTTGTTCTACGATTGTTATTAATCCATTATTCTACAACATTCTTGACTAGATGGTGACTATTTACCAGACTCATCAGCACTCATGTTTCCTGTATCTCGGCAGTATACTCGTGGATGAATACGGTGGAGAACTAGATTGTATACCAAGCCTTGTAGAAATGTTACAGGTAAATAGAATCATACACAAAATATCTGTAAATGCAATAAAAAAAAAAAAAGAGAAATATAGCATTCTTGAATTGTCAACATGTACAAATCATAGAATTCTTACAGTGTAGATTTTTTTGTCAGCAACTTCCAAGTAAGTCAAAGTTTATGAATACATGGGCAATATGACCCTAAGTTTCTTTAAAACTTGATAGACAATTAGGCAAGATATCTTGCCTAGATACACTGGAATGTGACCCGCCCTTCCTGTAGAGCCTTTGTGGTCGAGCGGTTAAGGAGTGGCATATTATACCAAAGGTCCCTAGTCAGAATCTAGGCTATGGCATTTTGGTTCATGATTTTTTAGTGTTTTCTCTATATCTGTATCATAACAAATATGTTGTGTGGGAATGCATCACAAAATGCCTATTTGTACTCATTTATTTAGAGCATGTTCAACCATCTGTCCCAATATACTTATATAATGCCTGCAGCACGTTCTTATTTTATTAGGATTTTCTCATTCCACTGTGTAACTAAGATTAATTTTTATATTTGTCAATGATTTGTGACCATATTTTTCAATGGGTCCCACCTTCACCATATTTTCCATTTATTTTGCAGGCTTTTATCCCGCCTACATTCCAGATGTTTCAACAAGAGCATGGCGTAAGAAATCACCCAGACACTGTGGAAGACTTCTTTAGGTTATGCTATAGGTGAGTGATATATTGCTATTGCAAGTTATAGCCAAAATCATTGAAATAGGGGATTAAATCACTAAACAACATATGATTGGGAAGATTTGGGGTTGTTTTTAGAAGTGTGATATGATAGGTCATATGGTATTATGTAGATCATTTGAAAATTAAATAATGTGCAGGGAAGGATCTGATTTTAATATTGGTATCAGTGGAGACTTCAACTAGGCTTAGTGGATAAATATAATATTTCACACTTATCTTATGCTACATTACATGTTTTTATTAACACATTACATTTTTAATGTTGCATTATCCCACTGTTTTATAATATTTTCCACTTATCTATTTATCTGGCTACATGTTCACTCACTTGGTTGATCTTTCTATCAGGTTACTTCAGCGATGTCCTGTGACATTCTTAGTCTACAGCAACTATTGATCCTATCATACAATGTGTGTTCTTTCCATCAGGTTACTTCAGCGATGTCCTGTGGCATTCTTACAGTCTACAGCAACTATTAATCCTATCATACAATGTGTGTTCTTTTCATCAGGTTACTTCAGCGATGTCCTGTGGTATACTTACAGTCTACAGCAACTATTGATCCTATCATACAATGTGTGTTCTTTTCATCAGGTTACTTCAGCGATGTCCTGTGACATTTTTACAGTCTACAGCAACTATTGATCCTATCATACAATGTGTGTTCTTTCCATCAGGTTACTTCAGCGATGTCCTTTGGCATTCTTACAGTCTACAGCAACTATTGATCCTATCATACTATGTGTGTTCTTTCCATCAGGTTACTTCAGCGATGTCCTGTGACATTCTTACAGTCTACAGTAACTATTAATCCTATCATACAATGTGTGTTCTTTCTATCAGGTTACTTCAGCGATGTCCTGTGGCATTCTAACAGTCTACAGCACCTATTAATCCTATCATACAATGTGTGTTCTTTCTATCAGGTTACTTCAGCGATGTCCTGTGGCATTCTAACAGTCTACAGCAACTATTAATCCTATCATACAATGTGTGTTCTTTCCATCAGGTTACTTCAGCGATGTCCTGTGGCATTCTAACAGTCTACAGCAACTATTAATCCTATCAAACAATGTGTGTTCTTTCCACCAGGTTACTTCAGCGATGTCCTGTTGCATTCTTACAGTCTACAGCAACTATTGATCCTATCATACAATGTGTGGTCTTTCCACCAGGTTACTTCAGCGATGTCCTGTGGCATTCTAACAGTCTACCACAACTATTAATCCTATCATACAATGTGTGTTCTTTCCATCGGGTTACTTCAGTGATGTCCTGTGACATTCTTACAGTCTACAGCAACTATTAATATTATCATACTATGTGTGTTCTTTCCATCAGGTTACTTCAGCGATGTCCTGTTGCATTCTTACAGTCTACAGCAACTATTAATCCTATCATACAATGTGCGTTCTTTCCATCAGGTTACTTCCGCGATGTCCTGTGGCATTCTTACAGTCTACAGCAACTATTAATCCTATCCTACAATGTGTGTTCTTTCCATCGGGTTACTTCAGCGATGTCCTGTGGCATTCTAACAGTCTACATCAACTATTAATCCTATCATACAATGTGTGTTCTTTCCATCAGGTTACTTCACCGATGTCCTTTGGCATTCTTACAGTCTACAGCAACTATTAATCCTATCATACAATGTGTGTTCTTTCCACCAGGTTACTTCAGCGATGTCCTGTGACATTCTTACAGTCTACAGCAACTATTAATCCTATCATACAATGTGTGTTCTTTCTATCAGGTTTCTTTAGTGATGTCCTGTGACATTCTTACAGTCTACAGCAACTATTAATCCTATCATACAATGTGTGTTCTTTCAGTCAGGTTACTTCAGCAATGTCCTTTGGCATTCTTACAGTCTACAGCAACTATTAATCCTATCATACAATGTGTGTTCTTTCTATCAGGTTACTTCAGCGATGCCCTGTTGCATTCTTACAGTCTACAGCAACTATTGATCCTATCATACAATGTGTGTTCTTTCTATCAGGTTACTTCAGCGATGCCCTGTTGCATTCTTACAGTCTACAGCAACTATTAATCCTATCATACAATGTGTGTTCTTTCCATCAGGTTACTTCAGCGATGTCCTGTGACATTCTTACAGTCTACAGCAACTATTGATCCTATCATACAATGTGTGTTCTTTCTATCAGGTTACTTCAGCAATGTCCTGTGACATTCTTACAGTCTACAGCAACTATTAATCCTATCATACAATGTGTGTTCTTTCCATCAGGTTACTTCAGAGATGTCCTGTGACATTCTTACAGTCTACAGCAACTATTAATCCTATCATACAATGTGTGTTCTTTCCATCAGGTTACTTCAGAGATGTCCTTTGGCATTCTTACAGTCTACAGCAACTATTAATCCTATCATACAATGTGTGTTCTTTCCATCAGGTTACTTCAGCAATGTCCTGTGACATTCTTACAGTCTACAGCAACTATTAATCCTATCATACAATGTGTGTTCTTTCCACCAGGTTACTTCAGCGATGTCCTGTGACATTCTTACAGTCTACAGCAACTATTAATCCTATCATACAATGTGTGTTCTTTCTATCAGGTTACTTTAGCGATGTCCTGTGACATTCTTACAGTCTACAGTAACTATTAATCCTATCATACAATGTGTGTTCTTTCTATCAGGTTACTTCAGAGATGTCCTGTGACATTCTTACAGTCTACAGCAACTATTAATCCTATCATACAATGTGTGTTCTTTCTATCAGGTTACTTCAGAGATGTCCTGTGACATTCTTACAGTCTACAGCAACTATTAATCCTATCATACAATGTGTGTTCTTTCTATCAGGTTACGATGTCCTGTGACATTCTTACAGTCTACAGTAACTATTAATCCTATCATACAATGTGTGTTCTTTCTATCAGGTTACTTCAGAGATGTCCTGTGACATTCTTACAGTCTACAGCAACTATTAATCCTATCATACAATGTGTGTTCTTTCCACCAGGTTACTTCAGCGATGTCCTGTGACATTCTTACAGTCTACAGCAACTATTAATCCTATCATACTATGTGTGTTCTTTCCATCAGGTTACTTCAGCGATGTCCTGTGACATTCTTACAGTCTACAGCAACTATTAATCCTATCATACAATGTGTGTTCTTTCTATCAGGTTTCTTTAGCGATGTCCTGTGACATTCTTACAGTCTACAGCAACTATTGATCCTATCATACAATGTGTGTTCTTTCCATCAGGTTATTTCAGTGATGTCCTGTGACATTCTTACAGTCTACAGCAACTATTAATCCTATCATACAATGTGTGTTCTTTCTATCAGGTTTCTTTAGCGATGTCCTGTGACATTCTTACAGTCTACAGCAACTATTGATCCTATCATACAATGTGTGTTCTTTCCACCAGGTTACTTCAGCGATGTCCTGTGACATTCTTACAGTCTACAGCAACTATTAATCCTATCATACAATGTGTGTTCTTTCTATCAGGTTTCTTTAGTGATGTCCTGTGACATTCTTACAGTCTACAGCAACTATTAATCCTATCATACAATGTGTGTTCTTTCAGTCAGGTTACTTCAGCAATGTCCTTTGGCATTCTTACAGTCTACAGCAACTATTGATCCTATCATACAATGTGTGTTCTTTCTATCAGGTTACTTCAGCAATGTCCTGTGACATTCTTACAGTCTACAGCAACTATTAATCCTATCATACAATGTGTGTTCTTTCCATCAGGTTACTTCAGAGATGTCCTGTGACATTTTTACAGTCTACAGCAACTATTAATCCTATCATACAATGTGTGTTCTTTCCATCAGGTTACTTCAGCAATGTCCTGTGACATTCTTACAGTCTACAGCAACTATTAATCCTATCATACAATGTGAGTTCTTTCTATCAGGTTACTTTAGCGATGTCCTGTGACATTCTTACAGTCTACAGTAACTATTAATCCTATCATACAATGTGTATTCTTTCTATCAGGTTACTTCAGCGATGCCCTGTTGCATTCTTACAGTCTACAGCAACTATTGATCCTATCATACAATGTGTATTCTTTCTATCAGGTTACTTCAGCGATGCCCTGTTGCATTCTTACAGTCTACAGCAACTATTGATCCTATCATACAATGTGTATTCTTTCTATCAGGTTACTTCAGCGATGTCCTTTGACATTCTTACAGTCTACAGCAACTATTAATCCTATCATACAATGTGTGTTCTTTCCATCAGGTTACTTCAGCGATGTCCTGTTGCATTCTTACAGTCTACAGCAACTATTAATCCTATCATACAATGCATGTTCTTTCCATCAGGTTACTTCAGCGATGTCCTGTGACATTCTTACAGTCTACAGCAACTATTAATCCTATCATACAATGTGTGTTCTTTCCATCAGGTTACTTCAGCGATGTCCTGTGGCATTCTAACAGTCTACAGCAACTATTAATCCTATCATACAATGTGTGTTCTTTCCATCAGGTTACTTCAGCGATGTCCTGTTGCATTCTTACAGTCTACAGCAACTATTGATCCTATCATACAATGTGGTATAGCAGCATCAAAACTTGATCATCGGGATGCTAATGCATCTGTATCAAAATTCTTTCATGAACTCATTCAAAGCAGTAGAGTTAGATGGGTAAGTAACGTTGGTGTTTGTCTCACTTGTATTGTACCACTTGTTTTTTAAGTTTTTTAATTTTCATTATACCACATTTTCTTGCCATAATTCCTATCATCTTTTATAGATTCAACCTTTGATACGTTAACAAAGGATTATTTAAGATAACATCAAACATTAAATGAGATATATCAGAACATTAAATGAGATATATCAGAACATTGAAATTAATGTTATAAAATGGATAAGGGCAAACAAAAAAAGGTTTGTCTTAAAGCTTGCACGCGCATTGGTTTTGAAATGCCATAATGTATAAAAAAAAAATTCCCTACACATTTTTATTTCAAGTTTTTATTAAAAATATCTGCAGATTTTCCTTTTCTCAAACTTTTACATGACTGAGTTCATGACTGAGTTCTTCAAAAAACGCTGCACAATTGTTCTTTACACAACTACATCACAATATTCATTTCAAATAGAAAAAAAAACAATATCAGAAAGTGTCAAGGGTTGCCAATAGTAAGAGTAAAAATTGACACACAATAAAAAAATATAAAAAATAAATAAAAATGGAAGACAAAACCCCGCCCGCGTCGCCCGATTTTAAAGCCTTTGCTAGCTTTGAGACAAACTTCTGGTCATAATAAATGTTACGATGGCAGGTTACTACCCTGTATACGCCACAGGTGTAACCAAGAATCTCAACAGAACATCAATAGGACGTCAATAGCATAAGCATCTACTGATGACTTTTGATTGTTTCATGAATATGTGTCAGATATGATTCAGTCAAAATGTCTCCGATTTATTACTGCAGTATGTGGGCAGCAGGTAATTGACCATAGACCTAGATTAATTAGTGACTTTCATCAGATCGGATTCTGTGAAAATGTATATTAGTTTTAACTTAAGAGCTGGCCTGGAAACCAAGTGAAATATCATGAAATTCGACAGTACCTGCTTAAATAACTGATACGCAGTCATTAACCTCGAATCAAGTTTTCTGTTGACTCTTATTTTTGAAAAAATCACAATTCATTTTACAAATGTTGCTTTTGAGTTTAGTTTTAAGATACCTATCATGCCCCAAAAATATTTGGGTCAGTATTCATTTGCGCATGAACATTCTTTTCACAGATTTCTAAATAAAAAAATAGGTCGGTCAGGGCCGTAGAATAAGGTTTCTTTTTGTTGTGGCCTAAGGGTTCAATATTGTCACCATTAAGAGTCAGAACGTTGGTTCCATCTAAGGTATGCATAGTGGAGATTACAGCTTCAATCATTATGGAGTATGTTGCTCTTTCAAGCTATAAATCTAAGCTGAATTTGTCTTATTTTATCATATTGCAGGAATCCGAAGATTTCCAGACGAGGAAAAACTTGGTGGAAAATGCAATCAAGACTCATGGAGCTGCCTTAGTACAAGGCATAATTGATGCATGTGTTTTTTATCTGCCATCCTATATGATGCCTGATCATGCCGAGGTTCTTTTTGATCTGATGCAGGTTGATAGACAGGTATGATCATGTATATATCTCAATAAGTTGTTTGTTTGCTTTAAGGATCAGACTTGAGTAAACTGCCAAGACCATGCTTATTTAAGCATGTTTAAACATGCTGGCTGTATGAAATGAAAGTTAGAACGTGGAAGAAACAAATGTGTTAAATTAGCCACTCGACAAAAAAAATGATGTTAACAATTTGGCTGTTGGCTTTTTAGGACATTATAACTTCTTAGACTTCTATCAAGCAACAAAATTGCCAAGACAGGCCGGGATTCGACCCTCCGCACATCGGGGCGTAGTCCCACTATCTAAGCCATGACCATCAGCTACTCATTCATGCAGTGTACCGCGCTCACTAATATAGGCTCGGTTGATTACATCATTGAAAACTGTCCGCACATGCGCTTGGAGATAAGCTTAGAAGTAGTATTTCTTAGTACTCGTGGTGGGGGGGGGGGGGGGGGGGGGGTTATGGTTAACATAAAACACAAATGCATGCCTCTCGCAAAGGATTCTGAAAGTAACTTTAATACTTTAATGAAAACCGGAGGATGACTTGAAGATGTAAATATACCGAGCTGCTTTTAATAAACACTGTTTGTACTTATGATTCATTTCAAGTTAAAGGAGGATGTTCCGATCACTTTAGCTTTTTTTGCCCATCAACATATTTTGATATCAGAAAAAAACCCAACATTTTTCTCATACTTTCTGTAAAATGTTTGGATCAAGATATGTTTCATTTAGACGTTATAGGCCAAAAGGCAGTAGATTACTGTCAAAGGTGGTTAACCACCTGGCCAGTTTGTGTACTACTCAATGGGCAAATTTCATGTCACCTTGTGCTTCTAAAATAAAAACCATTAGAGTTATGCAACTCAAACTTTGGAATACGAAGGTAGTCTTTGTCGAAGACACCTCGCAGAATCGAGGCGTATGCCAAACTGTCGAGCGGAGCGAGGTGTCTTTGCACAAATAGCTTTTCTACCGTGTAAATATTATGTGTCAATCAAACACCGTTGTCATCGTAACACATAATTATCTCCGCCTAATTCTATTGACGACAGCATTTAAAGATAGCACTTGATATTGATGATGTTTCCTGATATATCATGACATCATTATCAACCAATCAGCAAGCACAATTTTTCCAGGATAAAACTTCTGTAAAACAATACAAAACATAACACAAAGATTGTTTGCGGAAAGGCGGTGTATTATACTATTTTTATAGAGGGCGCTCACACTGTTTTAAAAGTGGTCACACACACCACCACAACGCCTTGATGAAAGGCTAATACGAAGGATGACACTTCATGTGGAATAGAAAACATCATACTGAAAATCTGGCCAACAATGTTGAAACACAATTTTTGGGTTACGGGATACTGGAAGGGGTCAACATTGCCAGTGGGGTCGGGGAGTTATTCATGTTGAGGAAAGGCTTCAAGCTTTCATTTAAAGGCAGCAATGTTTTAATAGTGTAAATTTTGCAAGAATGGGAACGCATGAAAGAGTAATTATTACCAGGATGTTCCAACTAATTATGACAGTGATTGTAGGTACGAGGACTCGGTTAACATTGATTTCGTGTTCTCATTGTGCGATAAAATACACCAAAATCCGATACGGTATCAAGTCCACTGATCTGGATGTTATATGATCCGGAAGTTAATAAATAGATCAACTGAGGTTATTCGTGGGGACAATCTGTTGTCGCACAAGGAAGGCCAGATTTTGTCATAAATTATGTAAAATGAAGCGTATGCACTGTACATTCATTGCATTATATCAGCGACGATTCATGTTTAGTATGATGTTGACGACAGCGCTGATTTACTTACTACGCCCGCTGTACGAAGTGTATGGTGTATACTCTGCAAATAATAACAACCCTGATAAACACTTCCCTCCCCGTCCCAACAACTAACCGCCCACTCTCGCAAACTTCCAGTCATAATCCCTAGCGGATGGTTTTGGAAGTCAACTCTACAAGGTACAAGGTAATACATATATCTGGTATAAGTGGAACGATTCCCCACTAGCGATTTGGTACCACGTCTTAGGTACGAGACTACCTTCTTTGAGGTGCATGCGATACTACATCCTGGATGTAGGGTCAAAAACTATTATGTTGCGTTCCCACTAGGCTTGGAAGTAGACTCTATGTAGGATCAAGTCCACGTCCTGGTACCAACAGGCATAGTGGGAACGCGCTCGTAGTTATTCCAATTAGGAAATTTCATATAATTTCATGTTTCATTATTTCTTTGTATATTCTCAGTCTGTGTGTACATGGTTGGAAGCAGCCCTCAAGAGCTTACCAGCACAATTGTCAGATGGCCGTGTTAATGCAACACAAAAACAACTGACAGACTTCCACAAAGCTGTAACCAGGTAAACAAACCACTTATTTATGTTTCTGAACACTCTGATTTTTCTCCTACTTAAAGATCAATGTCAAATGTATGTATTAATAACACAAATGTGTACAGACACATCTGCATTTGTATGGACCTACATGTTACTCATTTTAATAAAAACAATAAAGTACTAAGGGCCTATGAGTTCTAATATCGTGTGTGAACAATCTATCGTCGTCTTTAGTATAACTAAGTGGGATAGACAATGTTATTGTTAGAACATTTCTGGGTGTCATAAAGGATTAATTTTGCTACACCAACCGCCAGATTGTGTGGTATAAATTCAAGGAGCAACATGTAACAGCCAACAAATGCATAATTTTGACCCCAAATGTGATTGGGATTAAAAATTCAGGATATGATGCAACAATAACCCAGATGACCTCTTTTAAAAGCATTATATGTAATGCTCTTGTTTTGCAATGTGTAAAATGCAATTTGGCCTTTGAACTGCAATGTTATTACAACTAATCAATCAATTATCCATTTGTATTTCTCATTCTCTGCAGTGCTGAGGATCTTAAAACAGTAACGTATGCGGTAAGAGATTTCTGTCGCCTCTTCTGGTAAAGTTACAGTACTTTTGGTAATAACGATTACAACGGGAGATTTGGTCACACATCATAAGTATTATACTTCTACATCTATCTATCAATAACATACACTTGACTAAGAAGAATTGTCAGGACTACACGCTATAGTTTGTAAATCTATTTACTATCAACATGGATCAGTGTATGTTTCAATTTCTTTTTTACTTCACAATATGTGATAGATTCTGCATTTGGAGGTTATTGTTACCTTGAAAGAACGCATCATGCAGCATACAACCTTTTGATAGGAAGGAGTATTAAATACTTGCTGCAAGGACAATGAACATTTTGCTAATCATGTGAAAGCAAAATCAGTATAAGTTGGAAGAAAAATTATTTCTGAATTAATTAGTGATTTAAAAGGATTCCATGCCAACAGTCATCTCTATTGTGGTATGGCTTTGAATAGCCATAATGGATCACATTGTTAACCTGTATGCTTTGTTAACACTTTCCACACGGCAGACGACAATTTCACAAAATTTTTCAAAAAATATTGATTTCTTCACCGTATCTGGAATCACCATGAGAAATGCATTAAAATAAGTACAAACATGCCTAGTATTGGTTCAGTAATCCTTGAGATAGACTTTGAAAGTAGGGAAAGGTTTCTGAAAAATCTGTTTTGGATATATGGTTAAACTTATATTATAGTCCAGGAAAGTAGGTCAACAGAAATTCCCTATTTTCACTTCATAATGAAGTGTGTACTATACACTAAAGACTTAAAAACAAACTGGGACAAATATACTGAAGGGAAAGCCAGAAAATTACCCAAAATACATTAGTAATATATCAAGTTTTCTTTAGGTGCAAATATGATCAAAAGTTGTCATTTAAAGGTAATATTATTTAAAGTATCGGTGAAAAGATTCATCCGGTTTGTTGAATTTCATAAAAGTAAACAATCTGCTTGTCAAAACCAATAAATAAATACTTGCATATTAATATAATATTTCATCCTCATACATCGGAGGATTTCATCAGAATGGCAATGATCGACTTTGGTCGGAAGAAGTTTGATTAAACCTCCGATGTTTGAGGATGAAATATTAATATGTGAGTATTCATTTATTGGTTTCGACAAGCATATTGTTTACTTCTATATTATTTCAAGTATGTTTTATTGTTTTTAATTCAAAATGTGTTATATTTCTTTTTATTTTACTAAGAACCTTGGGTAAAGTAACTGCTTTTTGTGTAAGGTTAGCCTCTTAACCGTTTACCACCTTCTTTTAAAGTTCAGCAAAGTAATTTGCTGAACAACATTTATTTTTATATTTTACATCATGTGCAAATACATTGTAGGTATAATCCCTATCATGCATAACCTAATCTTCAAGCAACGAGTACTAAATTCAGGAACATATTTCAGTAAAAAGGAAAAGAAACCAGTAATATTTAGGCCAAGTAAAACAAAACAACAGTTGATAGTCCCCGCCCGCTTCCTTTTTTCGTGCCACATTGATTTTTTGATTTTGTTTTTGTTTTTTGATAGTTAAACTTTTTGAAAAATTGCATGTAAAACTATTAAATGATTAAGTTGCTCAAGTTAAACTGTGACTGTACATTAAATAAATGCATATACAATGTAAAGAGGCTCAGACTGTAAATCTTTACTTAAAAAAGCCGGCGGCCATCTTGGAAAAAAAAAAAATAATAATAATAATAATAATAAGCCCCTCCTGCATCCGGACGATCCACTGTTGTTTTGTTTTACTTGGCCTTATGTGATGGTTATAATAATCATTCAAATATTTCTTCTCATTAAACCCTCGGGACATCGGGGGAAAACTGTTCTACAGGCCCAACAGAACCATTTTTTTACGAAATTTTTGAAATTTTTTGAAAATTGCCTGACAATTTATCAAAGTAAAAAATAATAGCGTCTGTCGGTGATTGACCGACCGACCCTACCTTAGAGGTCCGTTTACCCGTAGAACAGGGTTTTTTCACCCGTCGCCTTAGGGTCAAATTTGATCATATCCTATTGCTTTCTGGGTAATCTAGTAGTTGTATCAAAGATATTAATTCTGTGATATACCAAGGTGTACAATCTTAGTAATGTAATGGTCCCAGATAGTTGTGATAAAAGGCAATCAATTCGCTCAGTAAACGTCTTAGATACATTTTTACAAGGAGGGGGAGAGAAGAGTTCGGGAACCATGGAGAATTAATCTTTATTTTCTTTTATAGAGTCCACCAGCCTTTTCAAGTATAACCTGATCAATAAATAATGTTTGCAAGCAGGATTTTGACCCACACACTCATCATTCACTAGCAAGTTATGCCGAGCCTCCAATCATTATTGGTCATTAACGGTCTGTTAGCCATACACTCATCATTCACTAGCAAGTTATGCCGGACCTCCAATCATTATTGGTCAGTAACTGTCTGTTAGCCATACACCACTCATCATTCACTAGCAAGTTATGCCGGACCTCCAATCATTATTGGTCATTAACGGTCTGTTAGCCATACACTCATCATTCACTAACAAGTTATGCCGGACCTCCAATCATTATTGGTCAGTAACTGTCTGTTAGCCATACATTTACAGAGGTTCATCTCCTGCAAATTTGAAACAGAATTTACTACTACCCAAAAATTGGCTGATATAGTGAAATGCTGACAGCGTCTATTAAATAGATTTTGTAATTTCCACCTCACGGATAAGAGCCATGGTTTATGGAATGTGCAAATAAGATATCTGCTGTTAGTGCTTAATTGGTGTATACAACCAGCCACCTGAAGAATCTGGATTTGTCACTTGTAAAGAGAAGGATATGAGGTATCAAAGTGACTATGTTGATTAAGTCATTTCTAAACTGAGTGCGACTTAGGATTTAGGGAACTGACATACAAACTCATTAGTTGTTTGATTCCACTGGTTTATATTAAAGGTACATGTAGGTGTTACAATTGCTGGCCTGATTTTCAACTTGATGTTTTCTATTCTGTTCATCCTTGAAATAGTCATATTCCAAAGTTTGAGTTGCATAACTCCAAATGATTCTTATTTTAGAAGCACAAGGTGACACAACATTTTCCCATTGAATAGTACACAAACTGGCCAGGTGGTTAACCACCTTTGGCAGAAACTCACTGCATTTTAGCCTATAATGTCTAAATGGACATATTTTATGTTTAAGATTTTATGGAAATAATGAGAAAAATATGAGTTTTCTTCTAGATATCAAAATATTTTGATGTGAAAAAACCAACTAAAGTGATCGAAAAATCCGCCTTTAATATAAGAAAACCAGAATATGTCGTTAATTTCATTTCTTTGTGTGATAGATTATAGAATTTCAATAGACAGAAGGACAATGTTGGTTGTCATCTGTATCACCTGTGCATTTGGCTAAGTCGCTCAATTACTTCTGCTGTTTGTGATTGATGGTACATAATTTTAAATCCACAAGAAATATCACAAAAACACATGGTATAAGAGTCCTTGTTTTCTCTATTTATTATTTTTATTTTTTAACAACTATAAACCTATAAAATAGGACTTTATATGCATGTTATACTTTGTTGCCCAAACTCTTTGATGTGCAAAACATGAACACTTTAACTATGTTTTAACACCAACTTTTTCATGAATATGGATAAAGCTGTGAAATATTTTATGTTGTTGTTCAATGTATTGCTATGCTCCACCCAATCACTCAACTATTTTACATCCTCCTCAAAATTACAGTCAACTTGGTTAGGGTAATAGCCTAGGATACAGGCTTGACTGTTTCAAATATCATCACAGAAGCTATTAGTCATAACTGGCACGTTATTATGTGTTGCTTAAATAACTAGCATACGCATTATTTTCCTTTATGTTAATATTTACTGGAATGGTGCTAGCTGATTATAGGACAGGCATCATGGGTGTATAAACAAGCGTGTACAGTAGCAAGATTGTTCTTTTGGTTTTTATACCGGGTGGTTCAAAAAAAAATTGACCCAAGTTCAAGGAATTTTTTAGAACACATTTGAACTTTCAGAGAATATGTGTTTACTTAGTCTTGATCAGCAGTAAGTTTTGAAATTATCCTGAAAAAATGATACATTTATCTTGGTTGGTTCTTCAGATATGGTTCACTACAGAAAGTATGCACAAAACTGCCTAGTCCACGGGAGCGTCCTTTAGTAGAGATGGAATTCACAAAGTGGACTTTCACAATACACACGATTGGTCACAAATTGTAAAAAAAATAGAGAAAAAGGAAAAAGGAGACACCTGAAACATTTGTCCGGTGCTTGACATTACCTACTTATGTACCTACGTTTCTTTGTTGAATGTGAATGGCACATAAGCATAGAGATTGGGATACTTTGTCAGGGCGGGCTTTTCAATTCTGAAACTAAAGCATGATGTTTTGTTGAAGTCAATAACTAAATGACGCTCCCGTGGACAAGTCAGTTTTGTACATGTTTTCTGTAATGAACCATATCTGAAGAACCAAACAAGTTAAACGTGCCATCTTTTCAGGATAATTTCAAAACTTACTACTGATTAAGACTATGGAAACACAAATTCTCTAAAACTTTAAATGTGGTTGAAAAATTACTTTGAACTTGGGTCAACTTTTTTTTGAACCACCCGGTATAATAGGCATCCAAGTTGAATAAAATAGATCATATTACAATAAAGAAACATATGATATTTATTGAACTTGAACTTTCAATATTTTCTTTTGATCACAATATTTGTTATTTATCCCAATTTCATAAATTTTGAATCATGTTGACAGGGACAAGAAATCAAATCAGAAATATTTAACATACATGTCTGTCACATATCATCGCTGTTCTGTCAAAACCTTGTATCTCCATCAAGCTCTTTGCTTGTATAAGTAATACAGTCTATGTATAAACTTGTTGTCTGTAAACATGTTCAAGGGCCAAAAACATCTATCCAACTTTGTAAGTACCCCTGAGGCCTGAACAAATATAAATCAACCCTTTCTATGACTAGCCATTGGGCAGCTTTACTTTGTAGGCCTACATGCTGAAGGGCAGGAATACATACAAGATTTTGACAGAACAGCAATGATATATTGTTTCAGACACTGCAAAACCCCTATTTGTAGTTGATGAACACTGGTTGTTAATATACCTATATGCCTGCCCTATGTAACTGTAAACCTTGAAAACACAGCGAAGTGCAAGAAAAATGGGTCACAAATACTTGGATGTAAGAGTGCTGAGCAATGCCAAAACAAATATTGCACATTGATTTATCTTCAGACAAGTTTTATAAAAAAAAGGAATCATTAGATTTCATTTTTTAGTTCAACAATATTTTTGAGTTTTAGCCATGTAAATGAATCAAGGAGTTGAGATGCAAAATGTGATATATTCGTACTGACCAATGTGTGGCAATTAATGGTGTATCCTTTGGTGTAAGATATTCATGAATTAGACCCTATTACTGAATAAAGCTGTATAATCCTTTGTACCTTTCACTACAGATTTTGTGCTAGGCTAATTTCATGCATTCTCACACCAAGGATAAACCCAATTAATGCCTCAAATTTGAAAAACATATTAAAAACAGAATGTGATGCTGTTGAAGTAATATCCTAATGAGTACAACATATCAATTGATATCAAACATGGTTTATAAGTCATCTCAAATCCAACTGAAAATTGCATTTCTAATATTGTGCATCTGAAAACTTAAATATTCATGTCACTTATTTTGATAATGAATTATTACAAGCAAGATTTATTTTTTGCAATCATTAAATCATGCATCGTACATATTGATACTTGTTGGTGATTGTTCTATTTTGGGCGTGGTTAGGTCAGAATATTGCTTTCTGTACCTTTACCTACTACCCCAATATTATGATGTTTTTAATAAACTACCATGTTATTTTACTATTGCTACATCCTTGTATTTTTATTCAAATTGTGAGCGTACAAACATTTAATAGGGCCTAAAACAGCCTCAAATGTGTACTGATTTCGAGGGAGATGACTTGAGCATGTTATCTAGTCATTAAGGAGACTCATGGAATTTGTTGATTTTATTTTTTTAATTTTGCGAGTGCTGTAATTATTGAACTATTAATCAAATGCACTTTTTTGACCCAACATTTTTTAACAAAGCTAACTTAGGGATGGATTTCTCTTTTTCTAACCTAATCTAATAGTTTTTGAAATATTGACCAAAAAGTGTCAAAAAAGTGCTTTTTAGTTAATAATTTCAGCACTCACAAAATTCAAAAAGTGACTTCCTTGAGTCCCCCCTTGAGGCCCAGCTTATTCAATCCAGGTGCAAGGCAAAACAAAATATTGATTGATGTGGGCATGTCGCATGAGGTTGACCTCGCGTATAGCGATTAACGGCATTTTTTGAGTTTTCAAGCATGCGCAGGAAGCTGATCGAAGTGCACCCGTGTATGTCAGACTGTGGCCAGGAAAATATGTGCCATAGGTATTTGGACACCAACTCTCTCTTGAAGAGACCCCTAGTCCATGGATTTTGATTTTTTAAACTCAACAAACGGCAATATACCTAAACAAAAAAGTCCCTGCCCAGGGCACTTTGATGTTGGCTAATCAAATATTGTACCAAAAATCTGAGATATATATACATTAAATGAGCAAATTTCTTCTCCCTAGTTTGATACCTCAATCATAAATATTGATGGATACTTATGATTTCAATAACCATGAGTAATGACAACAAAGTTGCACTATAACCAACTGTGTGCTGTCTCAACTAGTCAGGTATGGTGATGAATGGGTAACAGGCATGACAGGGAGTCTATACACACATTTTCACTGCATAATCACGCACTAAGCATTGATATCCCGTTAAAACCCAATTTTAATGCAATTATCTTTTTGGTAGTTGATAAAATAACAAAGAACAGCGTTCTCATATGAGTGAGATGAGTTTGTTTGTCGTGTGTTGCATGTTGCATTTGAGATCCTTCAGCAGTTCCATTATTATGACATAATATTAATGCTTATTAATGTCCCCATGCTTTTTAGTAACATCTCTTTTCCAGCCCTTTTGCAGTCAATTACAGCTATACCAGAGCTAAACAGGCTAGATAGACATTTGGATCTTTTTGGCACAATTTTGTACCAAATTGGCTGCAAAACAAAAAAAGATGAGCCATGATTAGCACCTGTGAATGAAAATCAGTGACGTTTCCAAATTTGCATATTCAATACATTACGCAGGAGAAAAGACCGAAGGTTAGAAAGCACATCCAGTATTTGTCCCGTATTGATCACTGCACATTTCCCCTGCGCTGCCTAGCTAATTCAAATTCAAACTATCATGCATGGGTAGTGTAGCACAGTCGCAATGCGTTATCAATATCCCCAGTATTCATCCAGGCCATGCAATGCATACACACCATTTTCTCTCTGTGTAGTATGTTGAAAATGCGAATTTGGAAATGTCATAGATTTTTTTTTAAATGGTGCTAATCATGGCTTCTTTGTTTGATGGCGAATTTGGTAAAATTGTGCCAAAAAAGATTCGTCCAAATGTCTATCTTGCCCGTTTGGTAAAAAAATGAACAAAGTGTATGACTTTTTTGTTGTTGAGCTTTTTATGATTTTTCCCTCTGAAAAAGAAATAACCAAAATAAACAAATTATATTCACTTGTATTTGGTTTGGTGGTGGGGGTGCTGCTGGAGATTCAAAACCCCTACCCATTTCTAAGGGTTATTTTAGAAAAAGCGGTACCCATCTCTAAGGATTTTAGACCCAATTTTTGCAAATCATCTGGAAAATAGACCCAATTTTTCGCCAAAAAGCCCACATTTTCGCGAAAATAGACCCATTTGTAAAAGGGTGACACCATTATAAGGGATTTCCATAATCATACCCCATGTTTAGGGACTTTTTGCAAAAAAAACGACCCATAGGCGAGTACCCCCCATAGGCGAGCACTTGTCACATGACCACCTTTTGGGCGATCACATCAGCAGATCATCGTAGATGGCGGGTAGGTCGTAGCCAAGGGAGGGAAATAAACACTACGCTGAATGAAGGGGTCGTGATGACCTAGAAAGCTACGGAGCTCAAACACAAT
Source organism: Ophiura sarsii (assembly GCA_035610835.1). Lineage (NCBI taxonomy): Eukaryota > Metazoa > Echinodermata > Ophiuroidea > Amphilepidida > Ophiuridae > Ophiura > Ophiura sarsii. The sequence continues at coordinate 496,001 of CM069443.1, forward strand.
GGTTCGAAAAAGGTATCTAAATTATTCCTAAATCATGATCGAACCCAATATCAGTCTACATGCTTCTAATTGATAACTTGTCTTTCTTTTCCTTTTTAAATTCAACATTGCACTTCTGTTGTTGGCAGTACAACATGCAACATTTAGTAGCTGGTACTCTTTTTCTCTATCAAAATATATTTGAACAATTAAATATTTTACCTAAGCATTTAAAAGGTATGGGACTTGTAGGATACCATGTATCAAACAGGGAATAAGATATATAAACTCAAGTTACTGACACTATATATGCTAAATTATGGTGAATGTTATGTAAGTTGAGTAGTCTTTTCAACTCGTTATATGGTTTGCAAGTTTACTGTCTAGACATTGATCAGTTTACGAGTGATAAAAGTCTGCGTATTATTGAGTAGTTGGATTTCAAAGAGGCACTCCGTAGTAGGAAAGTCTGCATTGAACTAAAAGGGAGATGTCACTTGTGAAATTACTTTTGAAGACTACCAGAAACATATGTATGTTCCATGGGATTAGAGATTAACGTAGTTTATAGCTGTCATATTTGGAGTCATGAATGGAACAGACTTTCTTTTTGTACTATTTATTATTAATTTTTTTTCTTTTTCTTTAATGCTAAACATGATGCCCTAAACATACATTTTTTTTGCATTTGAGAGCCAGATAAGTGTAGTTGAATTCAACACATGTGAACTAATTTTTTTTTTTTCATTTTCATTTTTTCTTCAACTATACCCGGCTTCTTCTGTTGGCCTTCAGACATAGCCTTCTCATGTTTAAGCCTCAGTGTTGCTTTACTAGACTAATGGATTCCAGAGGACATTGATGCCTCGTTGAGATGTGACATCATTCATCCAGAAGACTTGAGTTCAACAAGGTAAGGGGCCACCAGCATTCCAGAACAAATAATAGAACAGGAAAGGGGTTTTAACATTCAGACGGTAGACTTGGATTCAACAAGGTTTAGGGGCCAATATTGGAACAGGAAGGGGCTTAGCATAAGTGTAACGTTAATGGAATTGAATTCAAGATGTGTAGGGGGCTAACAGGCTTTTCCCAAATATAAATGAATTAATGAAGCTTTAATATAGAGATCTAATCATGTTTTGGCCTCAGCAAAATGTCAATAGTGTAATGCACTTTGTTTGATGTCTCGTTCAGATTGGATACATTTGTCTGGAGGACAAAGATTCAACGATGTTGGGGGAGGGGGGGGGGGGGGGGGGGGGGGGGCAACATTCCGAACAAATATTAGAATAAAAAGAGGCATTAAGATTATCAATCTCCAGTGTAACAAGCGAAGGCTTTTCGAAAATGTAAATGTGTAAAAGACGTTACTGCACTCCAGTCAACTCAGGATGTCTCGTTGATATGCGACATCTCTCATCCTGAGGACAGGGATTACAACATTGTTACGGGCCAGCATTCCAAAACAAATACATGTAATTCAAAGGGCTATTATAAATGTATTAAGGGAAGTGTCAACCCTATTATTTTGATGATCAACTTTTGCTTCTAATTTTAAGAATATTGAATAAAAGTACATAAAAGTATACATTTATAGAAAGGAAATTTGATAAGGAATCCGATGGTGATAACAATGTGATACCAAATAAACTAAATTTTGAGAAATGAACCAAAAGTGATTTTTTTACCCCAAATTTTTCAGACAGCATAACTATAAAATAAAAAATAGTAATTTGTTCTAATATACCTTTTTGTAAACAAGACCATTTTGTCTAGGAGGCAAATTTTTCTTTTTCCAAAATAATGCTTGGTTTTGGAAATATTGCTAAAAACATCGGAAAAGTGTAAAAGTCGTGTTTTTTGGCATACATTTCGCTAGAAATGGATGCATATCTCGAGTTTAAAATCCGTAATCGAAAAAATAAAAAATTGCCTCCTAGCGCTGAAAGTCCTCTACACAATGGTAGTAAAAGCTTACCTGATAGTTTTATATTTTTTTAGTTATGTTGTCTGAAAATTCGTAAAATTCCTTCAAATTTGAACTTCTAGAAAACATCGATTTAGTAAAAATATTGACATTTTCCACCATTTAAAGCAAAATTTTCACGGAATACACGGGCGTGTGACCTAAAAATCGAGTATACTATAATGAACAATCAAAATAAACTATCAGATTCAATTTATATTGTCACAATGTGAAGAAATTGGAAGAAAACTGAAATTTAAATGATCGTAAGATTGGCCTTTGTTTACATTTTTAGACATTGTTTTGCGCTCTTTTGTTTTTCGCGTCTACGTCGCGGATATTAAGCGGCGCGTCTAGTATTACGCACGGGAAGTTTCAGCGCGCGACGCAATGATCGAACAGCTGTCGCAGCATTTGAAAAGCGCGGAACTTCGCTTAAATTCCCGCCAAATAACCTTGCGCCTTTTCCTGACTCAAACTTACCAAAACAACAATTTAAAATCACCCAAAAGAACGGGAAATAATCGCTTCCGATTAGTAACTTATGATGTTAATGATAGAATACATATAAAAGTATAAAATAATAGAGAAATATGAAATTCAATTTTTGAAACAAGTGCCGGGTTGACACTGCCCTTAATAGGGTGAAAGAGAAAACCTGTTCTATGGGCCCAACCGATCCATTTGTTTTGAATTGGGGGGGGGGGGGGGGGTTCATGTGCAAATGTATACTGACCCAATTTTTTTTAAATTATTTAGTTTGTCAAAAAAATTGCAATTTGTTTACATATTTTTGTTGGGTTGTATGTGTCATTTTGAAGGGAAAAAATGTCCATTATAGCTTTCAATCCAATGTACATGCTACACTGAAGAATTCTCAATGAAATTCTGCGCTGACTGCCATCGGCTAGTGTGTTGTACAGTTAGAGTTGGCTTGTATCACACCATAATGTGTAATTCAACCACGCGCTACACAGGAGTCCATTGGCTTGAGGAAATGAAACAACTTATAGGTACAAGATTATTTCACAAGTTGAAATCATCTACAGTTTTGTATTTCACTCAATTAGTCAGTCCTATATTCAAGGTATCTCTACTTTCCTAACATTAACTGATTATTTTGAGAGTTTTTTTTGGGAATTGCAATTAAACAATTCAAAATTATAGTAGGCCTGATGTGGGTGTGCAAGTTTCAATTGCACCCAAAAACATAAATGAGTAAATACATATGTTATTCCGAATGTTATATTAAGCATTTTGGCTAGAGTTTAGTGTACAGGCTGTCCCAAAATGATTAGTACCCATCGATGCCCAAAGTTCTTTCTTGTTTTTCATCATTACAATCAATGAGATTCAGGTCCGTTACGTTTTCATCATCTTTGACATACTGTACCCTTTCAGTAACATTTTAGATCATGAATATTTGACTTATTCAACTCCATTGTGTAAGACATGGTGATTTCACTTTTTTTGGCAAAGTGCAAAAAAATGTGTGTGTTCAACTTGTTTGAAAGAAACAAAAATATTCTCTCAATCTCTTGTCTGTTATTGTTGTTATCTATTTTAAACTTTTGTTTGTTATGGCTGTTAAAATCATTAATATTCTTCATTTTGATTCAATTTGTAGAGTAAAAATGGATCGTCACACATGAGTGATCACAAGCTTTGTTTCTATATGAGATAGGTTTGAGGCTAAACTTGAGGGACATTTGAATAGGTAAATAATTGGTCATGTGTAAATTAGCAGTGGCTTAGACTTCTTTTTCATATTGGGGTGGAGTTTCTTACCAAATTGTTAAAAATGATAAGAGTCTCTTACTTTTTAACCTCACCAACTTCATTCTCCAATGTGAAAATAAAATCTAAGCCACTGCTAATTTTTCAATACCACTTCATTAGCTATTAAAACTCCCTAAGGCCAAACAACAACAAAAAGGTTTGTCTCAAAGCTTGCGAAGGCTTCAAAATCGGGAGACGCGCGCTGTTTTTTGTCTTCCATTTTTTTTTTTTAACTTTTTTTTTTATTTGTGTGGCAATTTTTACTCTTACTATTTGCAACCGTTGACACTTTCTGATATTTGTTTTTTCTATTTGAAATGAATATTGTGATGTACTTGTGTATAAGAACAATTGTGCAGCGTTTTATGAAGACCTGAGTCATGTAAAAGTTTGAGAAAAGGAAAATCTGCCGATATTTTAAATAAAAACTTGAAATAAAAATTTGTAGGGGAAAAAAAATTGATTTGACAATTTCCTGCATTTCAGACGCGGTATTTTGGCATTTTAAAACCAATGCGCGCGCAAGCTTTGAGACGAACCTATTATTTTGTTTGGCCTAAACACTTATCAAATAAAACAATGCATGGGGTCACTCAAGTGTGACGAACTTCTTTTATCCTTCAAATTGAACTTATTAAAATGAAGAATTATCAATGATTTGAACGACTAATAACAGTTAGAATAGAAAGGAGCAAAAGATTATATTAGAAGACAATAGATTAAGAGAACAATATTTGTTTCTTTCAAACAAGCTGTTTAACATCCCCATTTTGTTTGCACTTTGTCGAAAAGGTGAAATCCCCACGTCTTTACATAATGGAGCGTATCTTGAGTTTGATAAATCCGATATTCATGATCTAAAATTCTAATGAAAAAACAACGGACCTGATCCCATTGATTTTGAAGAAGCAAAAAATTAATGAACTTTGAGCATCGATTGGTACTTATCATTTTGGGACAACCTGTAGACAGGGCTTGCCCTTTAAATATTCAGGTATATAGCTGAGGTATATTAATGGCATCTGAAACTGAAATGGTTGAGTATTTTAAGATCTTAAAACATTTTGGATACGACCATCTTCAGCTAAATTCTCACACAAGTGTAGACTTCTTTAATTTTGTTCCCTTTCTGAAATGTGCCCATTATGAATGCTGCATTTAGGTGTCCTTAAAACAGGTAAAGTAAAGCAGTTTAAACCAGGTAAATATCTGCTTCATTTTGCTTTTTCTCAGGGTTTGTATGCCAGTGGGCAGCCCATAGAAAAGAATAATAATACAAGGGGCTGCAGCTTTTACTGTGTAAAACATCTCTTGGTGGCATGCCTCAGATAATAACTGTTACTGTACTGAGTGCGTATTAGGGTGAATTAAGAATTCTTATAAAAGGGGCTGAGCAAGTGGTGTAATTAAGTTATGATTAGGCCTAAAAAAAAAAAGTTTGATTGGCGTAACATGACCAAAACAAATAGGGTAGGTCGGTCGGGATTTATTTAATTTTTTTAAATTTTTTTTCTTTCTTTCAAATCACCTACTTTTGAACATTTGAAAGACAGCAGTACACACAAATCATAGCTCTAGCGTATTTAATTGCCGGGCAAAAATGTATCGTTGTGTTCAACAATATTATATCATTTCGATGGGGACTTAAAATAGCCGAAATTGAAAGCAAACAGTCAACAACTTTAATACTTTGTTCAATTTTTATAAATATATATATATTTTTTTATTTTTTTCCCCCCTCAAAATAATAAAAAATATTCAGGGTCGGCGATGTATTTAGGGTCGGTCGGGTTACGCCAATCAAACCTCTTTTTTGTTAGGCCTCACACTGACCATGGGAATTACCTTTGGCGTTTTTAGCGCCTTTTTCGAGACCTGGAATCAAGGAAAATACAATTGTTTAATGCAATATGTGTACTGTATACATATGAAGAGGTACATCACTAAATGCAATCAATTTGATTCAAATATTACCAGTTTCAAATACTTATGATGTAAGTGCTCAAGAATATAAAGAATGTGATTCTTCATCTAAATGGTGACAATTGACCGATGATCATCTTCTTTGGTCTAAACATTTTTAGGTCGTCCGTAGGAAGAGACCTTATGGCAGCATCCTTCGTGTGTGTTGTCTGTCGAGGGGTGCGTCAGCAACAATTTGGTGTACACTGCACTTTTTGTTTTGTCCATTTCTTTTCCATACAATAACCAATTGCAATAAAACTTCAGTCATAGATGCAACATGGAAACCTGCATATGTTAATGAGGTCAAAGGTCACATACCAAGGTCAAAGATCATCTCCCTTATGGCATCCTTCGTGTGGTGTCTGTCGGGATGTGTCTGTCATTGTTTTGTCCATTTCTTTTCCATACAATAACCAATTGCAATCAAACTTCGGTCATAGATGCAACATGGAAACCTGCATATGTTAATGAAGTCAAAGGTCACATACCAAGGTCAAAGGTCATCTACCTTATGGCAGCTTCTTCATGTGTGTTGTCTGTCGGGGTGTGTCTGTCAACAATTTGGTATACACTTTTTGTTTTGTCCATTTCTTTTCCATACAATAACCAATTGCAATCAAACTTCGGTCATAGATGCAACATGGAAACCTGCATATGTTAATGAAGTCAAAGGTCACATACCAAGGTCAAAGGTCATCTGAGGTCAAGATGTAAGATTTAGTCCACACTTTTTGTATTGTACATTTCTTTTCCATACAATGACCAATTGCAACCTAACTTCGTTCATAGATGCAACATGGAAACCTTCATATGTTAATAAGTTCAAAGGTCACATACCAAGGTCAAAGGTCATCTGGGGTCAAGATGTAAAATTTAGTACACACTTTTTGTATTGTCCATTTCTTTTCCATACAATGACCAATTGCAACCAAACCTCGGTCATAGATGCAACATGGAAACTTTCATATGTTAATGAGGTCAAAGGTCACATACCAAGGTCAAAGGTCATCTGAGGCCAAGATGTAAAATTGGCTGCATATGTAAAATTGATTACATTTAAACAGATGAAGTATAATTGCAACCAAACTACCCATATAAACGGACGACCTATTTGGAACCGCTGTCCCTATTTTTTATGACTATGCATACAAAATCCTCACAAGTGTCACTAGAGGTCATTTAAGCTAATTTAAAACATGTGGCTCCAATTGTAAGGGACTTGTGCATTTGTTAATCGAACTTAATGCATCCTATATCTTTTGATGAGACAAAAAAGAGTCAATCATAACCTACCTCAGCTATGTGTTTCCAAAAAGACAATGCTGATCTCCGGGTCAAAGGTCAGGAAGAGGTCAATATATTATATTAAACTACCTCATGTATTCAAAAATAAAGTTTGATCACAATTTAACTCTAGTTATTTATATAATGAGTACATGGTTATATAGCATGGAACTATAACTTAAGTCCATGGTGAAAGCATCTAGCCCTCCAGCATTATCCATACACATGTCACCAATCAACTGTATTCTATTCTAGGATTGCTTTAAGGAAATTCATGTCATGTCAATCCAATAGTGCCCCATAATAAAAGCGGCATATCTGTTACTTAGGAGATAACAGTAATGAAAATTCATTTAAAAAGGAATGGGCGCTCAAATTTATGAAAATGGTTCATTTGATTAATTACAAATATATTAAATAGATAAAGCTAGATAGGATTTTTGATTAATTACAAATATATTAAATAGATAAATCTAGATAGGATTGTAAGATAGATTATTATATAATAATTTGGTCCTGAAGAAGTCAGAGCTAATCCTGACGAAATTTTAACAGTCTTAAACTAGTGTCCGCCGGCGAACCCGTTAAGCTCTAGATAGGATGTTTACATTATTTATATATTTATGTATTATCTACCCATGCAGCTGCGAGCGTATAGCGAGATGCGACCGAAGAGCCTGGTCTTTGCTACCAAAGTCTAGGGGCACAGATTTGGCCTATTCAGGAGGCAAGATTTAGCGGGGAAAACAAGACTCGCCGGCGACGGGAGGCGAACCCGGGTCCACCAGCATGGAAGTCGATGTCTTACTCGGCAAGGGGTGGCGTCCCCATTAATCCCCCCCTCCCCCCCCCCCCCCCCCCCCCCGTGATCGCCCGGGGAGATGGACTGAGGCAGCAGGACGTGCTGCTAGCAGAGTTTTTATGGGGTAGCCTACAGGGCCCCACATGTAACCCTAAACCTGGCGCTAATCCTAACCTAATGACTAGCGGATCTTTGTTGAACCCTTGACTATATAATAGCGACCCTTTGTTTCCATTGATTATAGCGAACCTTTTGGGGCGAAGCGTATACGCGCGGAGCTTCCATTTATGTTGAGGTTTGACCTTAAAAACTAGTTAGCATCAGCTTTTTACGTCTCACAGTATGTCACAATACAAACGAAACGCTCCGTTTCTTTAGCACATATAAATCACGAACGAAAAGCATAGCCTAGACTTGGTTCATCTTCAGAAATTGCACTTTAATTAGCGCTTACAACGCTAGGAACACGGGATATCGCGCTAATTGTGCTAAAAACTAATGTGTTTTTAGCGCATTAGCGCACATTTGTACTAGCATTGCAATTAGCGCTAATTTACATTGATCTTACACGCTAATTTGGTGCAATTAGCGACATTTGCAAAATTGCGCTAATGCTCTAATAAGCCAATATCGCACCTTCCTCGCTCCCGCATAGGTAACCAGTGTAGTGTGTCTATGCATGAGAGGCGATGGGCTTTATTGCGCTTGTCAGCAGAGAATATAAAGTTGCTTTGTTTTTGGAGAGATTTTAGACAATCCAGGTTTGGCCATGTTTGGATACATTAACCTAAATTTGCTTATTATCAAATAAATGCTACTTGCCAACAATTGGTATGTATAGGCCTACTCCAACTTCCTCGTATACCAAATACTTCTCACAGTTCAACCAACACCCTTCCATTTCTTGGTACTATATAGTACTGCCCATCTGTTATTATTAGTATGCGTTTGATCGCCCCTTTCCATTATAAAGTAAATGTTATTGTGTATTATATCTGGAGGTGACCTATCTCCCCGGGCCTAGATTCGCCCCTATTCAGTGATATTTATCATGCCCATTCCATGTTTATCTTGAATCAAAGTTCTAGAAACACGAGTTGGTCAACTATCTACCAACACTCTCTCTACGCAGTCTCGCTATGCTATTCTGTACGCGCGCCTTAAATATCTATGCCCTACCCCGTGCCCTACACTGCAAAAATGTTGAGTACAATTTTACTCAACATTTTACTCAACGTTGAGTAACTATGCAACAGTTTAACAGTTGAGTAAAAAAATGCCCAATACCGTTGGCTAAAATGGTTTATCAACAGTTGGGCAATCATTATTACTCAACAGTTGCACAATTTTAATTACACAACAGTTGGGTATTATTAATTAACCATTTGTTAGGCATTTTAATACCAACAACTGTTGCTTAATTTGTTTAAAGCTTCAAGCATTCAAAACCGGACTCACAAAACGCCTGTCAGATGTCACAAACTCTGATGTTGATGCGGATTCATCTACCATCTAGGATTCATTTACCATGTTTATCAGACTATAATTTATCCAGATCCAGAGATCTCAGCTCGTGCACAAAAAGCCATGATGATTGCATGACGATTGCGTATCACGAAATAGGCTTTGTTTGGACAAGAGTTGCCTAAAATTCACATGTGCGTAACAAACTTGCATCAGCTGTTGCGTGATTTTCCTCAATGCTCATTGCTCAAAACAGTTGCTGAAGTGGTATATTTCCCCATTAGAATCGAGGATTTAAGCAACAGTTGATCAATAAAAACCACATGAGTAAATCTTTAAAAGGACACAAAGTAGTGTTGAAGATTCCTTTTTTTAAATTAATTTACTTCAGAATTCAAGATGAATATTAAAAATTACAATTAGTATTACCAAAAAGGTTCATAAGGATCGTTGATTGTAATATAATATGGAAGCTTCATTATACTGATCCAGTATACTCACGTTTACGTTTCGGATACAACTGTATCCTTTGTCAACACCTGTGGTAGTGATGATCTTGACGACTCATGACGCTTTTTGCATTCAAAACCGGACTCACAAAACGCCTGTCAGATGTCACAAACTCTAATGTTGATGCGGATCTACCGTTTTATTTACCATGTTTACCAGACTACAATTTATCCAGATCCAGAGATATCAGCTCGTGCACAAGACGCCTTGATGATTGCATGACGATTGCGTATCACGAAATAGGCTTTGTTTGGACAAGAGTTGCCTAAAATTCACATGTGCGTAATAAACTTGCATCAGCTATTGCGTGATTTTCCTCAATGCTCATTGCTCAAAACAGTTGCTGAAGTGGTATATTTCTCCATTAGAATCGAGGATTTAAGCAACAGTTGATCAATAAAAACCACAAGAGTAAATCTTTAAAGGGACACAAAGTAGTGTTGAAGATTCTTTTTTTTAATTAATTTACTTCAGAATTCAAGATGAACATTAAACATTACAATTAGTATTACCAAAAAGGTTCATAAGGATCGCTGATACCTTGGTCAACACTTGTGGTAGTGATGATCTTGATGACTCATGACGCTTTTTGCAGTCTTGGAGATAACTTATTGTTAAAAAAACCCTATTGGATGGCTAAACATCCTGATTTTTATAAATCCAAGGGCGAAAGAGCTACAAAGCCACCAGCCATCTAGCATCAATTGTACTTGACAGTGCCATTGCAACTTACCTGGAGGACATCCATACACAAATAACATCAGTTATGTAGAACCCATAGGTAGCCCAGTTAGCGGGTCAGTACTGGGACAGAAGGTAATGGGAACCCACTGTCTTAAACTCTTTCCCGAGAATGCCAATATGAGTCGCAGATCAAAAAGAATACCAGATGGGTGCTGGGCCCGTCCGAGATTTTACTGAGGAAGAGGATGCAGAGTCTGTAAAGTGTGTCAATGATGACGGCGGCACCCAAAACTCGGGATTACACGCAGAGGGGGTACATCTTGATGTCAGCACTACTTAACAGTCTCATATCAACCTGATGAGTAAGAAGAAGAGATGTTTCCATATCAGAACGTGGAATGTAAGGACTATGAACAAGGAGGGAAACCTAAGGAGGTTCATGCTAAACCTAAACCAATCACCATCCTCCAGGTATGCTCCTACTTCAACCCAAGATGATGCTATTATAGAGGAATTTTACGAGCAGCTCCAAAATGCAGTGGAGACCGTAAAGAAAGGGGGTGTGTGTAATTATGGGAGACATGAACGCAATGATCGGAGGAGGAGAAAACAAACGATGTGGAATTGGAAAATTTGGCATAGGTGAAAGAAATGAAAGAGGAGACAGGCTTGCTGATTTTTGCTGTGCTAACAACCTGGCTGTAATGAATACATGCTTCAAACACCGAAAGAGGAATTTATACACCTGGAAATCACCTGGTGATTGCTACAGAAACCAGATTGACTACATCCTTATAAACAAAAGATGGAAGTCAAGTATTAAAATTGTACGATCCTACCCCGGTTCTGATTGTGACACAGATCACTTACTACTGGCAGGAAAGATGAGAGCAAAACCAGTCTGTAACAAACACAAGAGGAAACAAGGCAAACTAGATGTGAAAATGCTTAACGACCCAACTACGAAAGCCAAGCTTGAATCTGAGACAGAAATGCGATTTGAAGCAGAAGCTCTCCTTCAAGACCCATCTAATATATCTCCAGAATCACTATGGATGACTTACAAAACCATGATCTTATCTGAAACAGCTGAGGAGACACTTGGAAGAGTCAAAAGATCCCCAAAGAAACCATGGTGTCACGGCAGTTTGAAATACCCCAATGTTTCAGTTTATTAATTTATTGAGACTTGGGTTAAGTCCAAGAAGTCCAAGAAGTTTTTAGATTCCAAAATATTATTTTGTCATTTTGTCAAGACTAGGACTTCTCTGTATAGTATTAAGACTTGCCAAAGTCTAGGGGCTATTATGATAGATTCATAATCCTACTTTGGTTATCAATGCAGTTTGCAGCTGAGTATTTTATTGATCCAATACACAAGATATAATTTTGTTCTGGGGTTTTGAGGTATTGCAGCACATGTCATCGATGGGATAGGTAGTGTTCTTGAGACACACGAATGGGTGCGACCAATTCAACCTACTGGGCCTTAATTTTGTAAACATTTTTATAGTTTATAAAAGGCATGAGTCGGGAGGCTAGAATTTAGCAAGCGCCTGCTATGCCATTTTGGAAGGCCAGTGTTGCGGTGGTTAGTGTAAATGTACCCATGGTGACGTCGTTGTTCTGGAAGAATGCCGAGACATTACCTGTTGTGGAAACCATCCTGCAGTCAATTTAATTTTCATGGATAAAACGTGAGTTAAACTTTTCAATTCCTTTGTCATTAGAGTATAATTGGGTGATTTGGAGAATAATGATAATATTATAAATGTATGTTTATGGAATTTAAGGACTACATGTCCATGTGACCATGTCAGAAAATGGGCGTGGCAGCATTGAACATGTCCAATTCACAATGCAGTTCAGAAACCAAATTCCATGTTAATAATAATGGTTAATACAACAGCCAGGTATTAAATATGACATATTTTATTTAATCTATGCTGAAAAGAAAGCAGAAGATTGTGGGTTCAGATATTTTAATGCTGAGACAAATGATATGTTATTGAGCAACAGCGGAAATTTCAATACAATGAGCCATGACATTGAATACATGAATTTTATGTTGACCTTAAGGATCATATTGATATTGATAAGTTGTTCAATGTTAGTGAATGGGATAACCCAAAAAGATTTGGTATTAAAAAGGGTGGTATTTTAAATACATTTTGGCATGATAACATCCTAGAAATTATGTGCATAATAATCAAATGGATTAAGATATTACAGATGTTATTAGACATTTCGGTATCTTATCTATTTATCTGTAGCTTTCTTGGATTGAACTACGTTACTTGGTTGGTGTTGGGAGTACTTTATACTTTGGGCTGAAACGGATACCTGTTGTGTGTGGGATAAATCACGAACATATGCTTTATGACGCATGGACCGACACATAGGCGTATAACACTACTTTGGTAGAATCAAGGTGATATGATAAAAACCCATGAACTCTGACTGAGCAGTATATCCAGGTACGTCAGTAATAATTCCCGAAATGGAACATTTTTCGAAGGGAATCCTATCATCAGAGAATTCAACCGTCGTCCGCGTATAATTTCATCATCGTTGTGCTACGAACATTTGCGGAGGAATACAACATAACTTTATAATAAAACCGGTTCCGCGTGTCGAGCTCTTAGTTAATCATCTACGTTGCAACTAATTTTTGTTATATATATTATGTTCTTCGAGGAAAGTCCAAGAAATAAATACATTGTTATTGTAAACTAATTTGTCTTGAATGTCCCATATAGTGTCCATTCTGAGTATCCCCTGCACCATACGGTGACAATTTGGCGACCCTGATGGGACTACTCAGAATAGATATTTATTGATCATTGAATTAGTCGGACATGTACAGGTGCATCCTTGACAGATTTATATCTAGGCCAACTATCCTTTAAGACTTCACATAATAGTATAGCTATATAGTTTAGTTGAAAACGTCTTGGTTATTATATTTCTAATATTGATGTTCGATGATATTTGCACACACAGGTAATGTCGTCAGGCATCCTATCCAGACCAAGAGACAAGCCGTGGGTACAGTGAGCAGCACTAAGGACCAGGCGCGTATTTTTCAAGCCAAGATCGGGTTGTTTATCCAGGGGGTATGTGTATCGATGTGAAATGCTAGTTACTCTGTAAATTTAAATATAGAAATTGTTTGTATCAAATTGGTACGTCTATTGGTTTTATAAAACCTGCGTAGATACAACAATAGTATATTTAAATTTTCAAACCTCATTTTGTTTATGCCATTACAGTTTATACTCTTGTGTAATATGGATCGATACTCATTGATATAACTGCACTTAATTGGGGCTTTATAATTCTCATTGTGACCTCATAACTGATTTCTCTCCTCATTGTGTCAATTAGTTCGTGGTAGAATTAAATTTGTGAAATTCACCCTCATTCGTAACTAATATGGCAACTTCACATCTTGAAATTGAAAAGCTTACTGAACTTGGTCAGTCAATAGGACTTAAGGATAAAGACCTATTAGATTTTATTGCAAGTGAAAGGGTTGAAATCAAAAAGTGCCGCGATGAAGAGCGTAAAGAGCGTACAGAAGAACGCGCATATGATAAGCAAATGCTTGCTGACAAAGTTTTGGCAGATAAGCAAATGCTTGCTGACAAATTTGCAGCTGATGAACGGGCGCGTCAATATGAAATTCAGAAAGTGGAAGAAGAACGTAGATTTATTAGAGAACAAGTTGAGAAAGATGAAAAGCGTAGCGCAGTTGAACACCAGCGTGAAATTGCACTTGCGCAACACAGGGAGAGCGAAGCAGATCAAACATTAGAGCGCGAAGAACAGACATTAGTGAAGCAGGTTGAGATTGAAGAAATGAAATTGAAGCAAGCTGAATTAAATCAAAGTTCAGGTCCAGCGGCGTCACGCACTGAAAATCGAAGTAGGTCAAGTGCGCCTAAACTCCCCGCTTTTGATGAGAATCGCGATAACATTGATGTATATCTAATGCGATTTGAGCGTTATGCTAAAGCTAGGGGTTGGCCACCTGAACAATGGGCGGTTGACCTGAGTGCGCTATTGTCTGGGAAAGGGTTGGAAGTGTATTACTCTTTAAATGAAACTCAGGCTAATGATTATGACACACTAAAGAAAGCCATCCTGATAAGGTTTGAATTACATGAAGAAGGTTTTCGGAAGAAATTCAAATTTTCCAAACCGGAGTCTGGCGAGTCTGGTGCCCAGTACGCAAATCGGTTGATGAATTACTTTCAGAGATGGACTGATTTGGCATCGGTTGCAGATTCAAAGGAAGGGTTGTTGGATTTATTGTTGAGGGATCAGTTTCTTCACAGTGTTCCCAAGGATGTGGCTATGTTCCTGAGAGAAAGGGAGCCTCAAGATATTGATTCTATGGTTGAGTTGACGGACAGGTACCTGAAAGCTCATGGTGGTCTTTGGTCGTACGACAAGAGTCAGAAAGAAGTGAATCATGGTAAACATGATGTTCCTGGAACGGCTACGAGTACAGGTCAGCAAAAGGGAGGAGCAAAGCCAGACACAAATAGGAGTAGACAGCCGAACAATAGAGAGACAGGCAGTAAACGTCTTTGTTTTGTTTGTGGTAGGACGGGCCATTTTGCAAGGGATTGTAGAAACAGGCCTAAGTTGAGTGCTTTGTTGGACAGTATTGATATAGGTACTGAATCTGGTGAGACGGAGGAGCAGGAATGTGTCGATAGAGGGGCTTTGATGATGGTGTTACCACGTCACACAAATCAAAGTGAGATCAAAGGGAAGACGTACAAGCTGGATTGTGGACACGAATTGACGATATTGACCGCAGCATGTCAGAGGAAACTCAAAGACAAGATGCCTGTAGTAAGTGGTATGGTGAATAACAAACATGCTGAGGTGTTGAGGGATTCGGGTTGTTCTGGTGTGGTAGTTAGGAGAGATTTAGTTGAAGACTCACAGTTGACTGGACAAAACAAGACATGTATTCTAATTGATGGTACTGCAAGGAGTTGTCCGGTAGCAAAGATCTACATAGACACGCCGTATTTTGTGGGTGAAACCATTGCACTGTGTATGGATCGACCTGTGTATCAGCTAATAGTAGGAAACATACCAGGGGCAAGAGATGTATCTCAACCAGATAGCAATTGGAAACCAGGTGAAGAAGATAGACCAAACAAGACTAAACTTCAGAGATCTAATCGTAACCAATATCCTGCATCTAACATTAATAACTCCAATATGCAAACACAAATTCCAAGCCAAACGCACAATACGGAAAACTTGAGAGTGGAGACCCAAGAACCAAAGGAGACGAGTAAGCAAGGTATGATGGAAGGAAAGATGGATACAGTGGCGGGCGTGGAGACCCAAGAACCAAAGGAGACGAGTAAGCAAGGTATGATGGAAGGAAAGATGGATACAGTGGCGGGCGTGGAGACCCGAAGACAACGTGCCGCAAAAGCTAAGCCATTACTAGTCGCAACACCATCAACAGAAGATGTCACTGTAGAGATGCTAAAGGAAGAGCAAGCTGTGGACCCCACCTTAGCTAAAGTCAGGGATTGGGTAGAGACTGGAATAATCAAACAATGTAAAGGTGGTGGACAATGCTGGTACACAAGTGATAAAGGAATCATCTACAGAGAATTTATGGCACCCAAGGTAGAATATGGTAACACATTTCATCAAGTTGTAGTACCCGAAAGGTTCCGTAGTTATGTCCTCAAGAGGACACATGAATCACTACTAGGGGGTCATCAAGCAGCACAAAGAACCAGTGATAGGGTGTTGACAGAATTTTGGTGGCCAGGGATAGGGGCAGACATCAAGCAGTATTGCCAATCATGTGACATATGTCAGAGAACAAATCCAAAAGGAAGAGTCACAAAAGTACCACTTGGAGAGATGCCACTTATGGACGTGCCATTTGGAAGAGTAGGAATTGGATAAATTACTTGAGGTGGGTAACAAAAAGCATTGTGGTTAGAGTAGGCATTTGGAAGCAGAGTTGCAGAGTGCTGGGTAAGCTGGTTGTATCAATAGGTGATTATACAATTAAGCTGTGTTGAGCACTTGAATAAAGTTACGGGGTAACATAGCTGTATCCCAAACTTTGTGTAGTTTGAAGTAAATGCAAATTATGCATTTACTAAAAGAGGGGAGTCATTGTCACGGCAGTTTGAAATACCCCAATGTTTCAGTTTATTAATTTATTGAGACTTGGGTTAAGTCCAAGAAGTCCAAGAAGTTTTTAGATTCCAAAATATTATTTTGTCATTTTGTCAAGACTAGGACTTCTCTGTATAGTATTAAGACTTGCCAAAGTCTAGGGGCTATTATGATAGATTCATAATCCTACTTTGGTTATCAATGCAGTTTGCAGCTGAGTATTTTATTGATCCAATACACAAGATATAATTTTGTTCTGGGGTTTTGAGGTATTGCAGCACATGTCATCGATGGGATAGGTAGTGTTCTTGAGACACACGAATGGGTGCGACCAATTCAACCTACTGGGCCTTAATTTTGTAAACATTTTTATAGTTTATAAAAGGCATGAGTCGGGAGGCTAGAATTTAGCAAGCGCCTGCTATGCCATTTTGGAAGGCCAGTGTTGCGGTGGTTAGTGTAAATGTACCCATGGTGACGTCGTTGTTCTGGAAGAATGCCGAGACATTACCTGTTGTGGAAACCATCCTGCAGTCAATTTAATTTTCATGGATAAAACGTGAGTTAAACTTTTCAATTCCTTTGTCATTAGAGTATAATTGGGTGATTTGGAGAATAATGATAATATTATAAATGTATGTTTATGGAATTTAAGGACTACATGTCCATGTGACCATGTCAGAAAATGGGCGTGGCAGCATTGAACATGTCCAATTCACAATGCAGTTCAGAAACCAAATTCCATGTTAATAATAATGGTTAATACAACAGCCAGGTATTAAATATGACATATTTTATTTAATCTATGCTGAAAAGAAAGCAGAAGATTGTGGGTTCAGATATTTTAATGCTGAGACAAATGATATGTTATTGAGCAACAGCGGAAATTTCAATACAATGAGCCATGACATTGAATACATGAATTTTATGTTGACCTTAAGGATCATATTGATATTGATAAGTTGTTCAATGTTAGTGAATGGGATAACCCAAAAAGATTTGGTATTAAAAAGGGTGGTATTTTAAATACATTTTGGCATGATAACATCCTAGAAATTATGTGCATAATAATCAAATGGATTAAGATATTACAGATGTTATTAGACATTTCGGTATCTTATCTATTTATCTGTAGCTTTCTTGGTTTGAACTACGTTACTTGGTTGGTGTTGGGAGTACTTTATACTTTGGGCTGAAACGGATACCTGTTGTGTGTGGGATAAATCACGAACATATGCTTTATGACGCATGGACCGACACATAGGCGTATAACACTACTTTGGTAGAATCAAGGTGATATGATAAAAACCCATGAACTCTGACTGAGCAGTATATCCAGGTACGTCAGTAATAATTCCCGAAATGGAACATTTTTCGAAGGGAATCCTATCATCAGAGAATTCAACCGTCGTCCGCGTATAATTTCATCATCGTTGTGCTACGAACATTTGCGGAGGAATACAACATAACTTTATAATAAAACCGGTTCCGCGTGTCGAGCTCTTAGTTAATCATCTACGTTGCAACTAATTTTTGTTATATATATTATGTTCTTCGAGGAAAGTCCAAGAAATAAATACATTGTTATTGTAAACTAATTTGTCTTGAATGTCCCATATAGTGTCCATTCTGAGTATCCCCTGCACCATACGGTGACACATGGATCAGCAAAGAAGTGTTGAAACTAGCTGAGGAAAAAGTCAACTACGCAAGCAAACCTCACCAACCAAAGTAGAACGTTATAAAGAAGTGCGGGCTGAAATTCAAAGACGAATCAGAAGGGACAAGGCAGTATGGCTTGAAGAGCAATGTCTACAAATAAAAGAATTGATACAACTGGAAAATCCAAAGCAATGTTCAATCAGATCAGATCACTCAGAAATAAATCCACTCCATCAAACCAAGCATATGTAAAAAACACAGATGGAGCAGTGCTAAGTGAACCATCAAATATTATGAACAGATGGAGAGAGTACGGTGCCTCACTCTTTGAAAGTCCAGATGGTGAAACACCACTGACAAAAATAAACAGAGCATTTGACGATGACATGGAACCGCCACCGCTAATGGATGAAGTGATGTACGCTGTAAAGAAACTCAAGGATGGGAAATCACCAGGCCTTGATGAGATACCTGCTGAGTTTATAAAATCAACAGGCCAGAACGGAATTAAAGCACTATATCAGTTATGTACATGCATTTGGATCAAATGCGACTGGCCAAATGACTGGAAAGCGCAAGAATTTGTCATGCTGTTCCAATCAGGCGACCCAAACAGTGAACTACAGGACAATTGCCCTCATCAGCGATACAAGTAAGGTGCTACTGATGATCATCCTCTTACGCCTGAAAGCCAAACTAGATCAAGAACTTCCAGAAGAGCAAGCCGCCTATACAGGAAAGGCAGGGGTACTGTCGATATGTTGGTTTGTCTGCAGATCTTGATGGAGAAATCATTACAATAGGTCAGTAAGCCTTCATCATGTTCATAGATTAGTCCAAAGCATTTGACTCTGTGAGCCACATCAAGCTTTTCTCTGCAATGATAGAGATGGGATTTCCAGCACATCTTGTAGCACTCCTTCAATCCCTCTATGTGAATCAGAAGGCAAAGATCAGATGGAATGGTGAAAATGGAGGAGGAGGAGGAGGAGGAGGAGGAGGAGGAGGAGGAGGAGGAGGAGGAGGAGGAGGAGGAGGAGGAGGAGGAGGAGGAGGAGGAGGAGGAGGAAGAAGAAGAAGAAGAAGATTTATTCCGATCTATGTTCATTAGGTCGAAATTTATTGTTTAAAATAACGTTAGGGCGACATTATTTTGAAAAGAATTTCGCCTATTCCACTATTAAAATCATAATAATAACTTGTAGAACTCCGGGACGCAATCAATCCTAATATAACCCCTCACTTTATATTTTCTTTTGTCCATTTTTTTATGTTTTCCAAACAACTTATAGTCTATCGTGGACTTAACTGACTTGAAAGATGAATGAACCCCACTTGAACCTCTGTCTAGCATTCAACATAGTTGATCTGATTATGGTGTTTTGCAATTCCAAGTTACGTGTTTGAGAATTGATGAGTCCAAATAATATGTGAGAACTGCTGAGGCACTTTCTAATGCACACTCGTTATTGGGGCTGCATTAATTAGTAATTTAATCTTCAGTAGCACATGGTTTAAATTGTGAACATGGAACAAGACTGGTGATAGACCTCCACTCGAAGTCTTATTTCCTTGGATTGTGAACATGTGAATGAGACTGGATGGAGTATGACGTCATTGTAGTGCAGTCTCATTTCCTTGGAATGTGAATGAGACTGGCGTAAGACGTCCTTGCAGTGCAGTCTCATTTCCTTGGATTGTGAACATGTGAATGAGACTGGTGTAAGACGTCCTTGCAGTGCAGTCTCATTTCCTTGGATTGTGAACATGTGAATGAGACTGGTGTAAGACGTCCTTGCAGTGCAGTCTCATTTCCTTGGATTGTAAACATGTGAATGAGACTGATGTAAGACGTCCTTTAATTGTAGCGCAGTCTCATTTCCTTGGATTGTAATCATGTAAATGAGGCTGGTGTAAGACGTCCTTGCAGTGCAGTCTCATTTCCTTGGATTGTGAACGTGTGAATGTGACTGGTGTAAGACGTCCTTGTAGAGTGTATATCCAGCAATATTTATCCTGTATTTAAATAAATCAGTTTGTTTGTTTGTTTGTTTACACGGTCGGTCCGTACAGACACACGCTTGCAATGGGTCCTGAAGGGACCAGACTCAAGCACATTTCTCAGGCCGGGCTTAATAAAAAACCCTTTAAAAAGGGAAATGCTTGTAACAAGTGTAAAACATATTAGAGTTTTATGTGAGCAATTCCCATATCATGCATCCAGAAAATATCATATAATGTGCCCAGATTTGCTTTTTAGGATACGATATCACATTTGTAGCTACGTATAATATCAGTGTCACTAATCGATCAATCCGCAACCAATTTGACGACATAAATGACGTTCACATTGAAATCGCAAAAATTGTGGTTTTTCTTCAACCAATTCCGGAAAAAAATTGCTAATTATCATATAATGTGCCCTGATTTGCATTTCAGGATATGATATCACATTTTGAGCTGCGTATGATATCTGTGTCACTAATCTGTCAATCCGCGACCAATTTGACGACATAAATGACGTTCACGTTGAAATCGCCGGGAAAAACATGGTTTTTTCCTAGCAATTGCGGACAAAATAATCAAAATTTCATATGATGTGCCCTGATTTGCTTTTTAGGATACGATATCACATTTGTAGCTACGTATGATATCAGTGTCACTAATCGGTCAATCCGCAACCAATTTGACGACATAAATGATGTTCACATTGAAATCGCAAAAATTGGGGTTTTTCTTCAACCAATTCCGGAAAAATAGGCTAAATATCATATTATGTGCCCTGATTTGCTTTTCAGGATATGATATCACATTTTGAGCTGTGTATGATATCTGTGTCACTAATCGGTCAATCCGCGACCAATTTGACGACATAAATGACGTTCACGTTGAAATCGCCGGGGAAAACAGGTTTTTTTCCTAGCAATTGCGGACAAAATAAACAAAATTTCATATGATGTGCCTTGATTTGCTTTTTAGGATACGATATCACATTTTAGCCACATATGATATCGGTGTCACAAATCGGTCAATCCGCAACCAATTTGACGACAATGACGTTCACATTGAAATCGCAAATCCAAATCGTGATTTTTTTTTCTTCAACCAATTCCGGACAAAATAGACAAACTATCATATCATGTGCCCTGATTTGCTTTTTAGGATACGTATGATATCGGTGTTATACTGATCGGTCAATCCGCAACCAACGTGACAACATAAAGGATGTTCGCGTTGAAATCGCAATGATTTTTTCTCTCCAACCAATTCCGGACAAAATAGGCTAAATATCATATAATGTGCCCTGATTTGCTTTTCAGGATATATCACATTTTGAGCTACGTATGATATCGGTGTCACTGATCGGTCAATCAGCAACCAATTTGACGACAAATAGCGTTGCCGTTGACATCACACAAGGAAAAACTTTTTTTCTTCTTCTACCAATTAGGGACTAAATAGACAAACTATCATATAATGTGCCCTGATTTGCTTTTTAGGATACGATATCACATTTTGAGTTACGTATGATATCGGTGTTACTGATCGGTCAATCCGCAACCAATTTAACGACAATGACGTTCACATTGAAATCGCAAAACCTAATCGTGTTTTTTTCTTCTCCAACCAATTCCGGACAAAATAGGCTAAATATCATATAATGTGCCCTGAATTGCTTTTCAGGATATGATATCACATTTTGAGCTACGTATGATATCGGTGTCACTGATCGGTCAATCAGCAACCAATTTGACGACAAATAGCGTTGCCGTTGACATCACACAAGGAAACACTTTTTTCTTCTTCTACCAATTAGGGACTAAATAGACAAACTATCATATGTGCCCTGATTTGCTTTTTAGGATACGATATCACATTTTGAGTTACGTATAATATCTGTGTCACTGATCGGTCAATCCGCAACCAATTTGATGTCATAAATGACATTCCCTATGAAATCGCAAGGAAAAACAGGTTTTTTACCGACCAATTCAATTGTGGACAAACTAGCCATATGCTTAAGTATCTTCATATAATGTGCCCTGATTTACTTTTTTAAAGGACGATATCACAGTTTGAGCTACGTATCATATATCAGTATCACTGCACGGTCAATCCGCAACCAATTTGAGAACATAAATGACATTCGTGTAGAAATCTCAAGGAAAAATGTGGTTTTTTTTTAACCAATTCCGAAAAAAATAGGCAAATATCATATAATGTGCCTTTATTAAACCGGGCTTTATTTGCTTTTTATGATACGAATTTGAGCTACCTATAATCAGTAACAGATTTGTGATCAAAAGACATTTGTTGTACTAGATGCCCTAGCACCATCAACATGATTATGGGTGGTTAAAATCTCGGATTAGAAATTGTAAGCTTAAAATGGTAAGTAAGCTTACTACAAATTCATTCATTGGTTAAACTGAAACTGGCCAAAAATCACTCAAAAATAATAATGCAGACAAAAATCAGTTGCAGACCTGTTCTAGAGATAACTCTCTGATGGATCAATTGGAAAACAATTTCTCAAAACATTACGTAATATACATTTCCTATATAAATAAGACGAAAATCAACGTATTTTTCATATGGCGGAAAGCATACGAAATAAACCTTCCGTCTACCAAAAATTAAACTCCAAAATTCACCGTATGAGTCAAATCGAGTCTCAACTTGATCTAAGATTATGAGCTGTTTTTAAAAGTGTAATAAAAATGTAGTACACGGCCCTTTAATCTATAGGTAATGAAGAAGACAACTGCGATCTATCACGCAAATCCACTTCAAAATTTCACGAAAAGTTCAATACGATGACACAGCTAGCCTATTAGGTAGGCGTTGTAACTGGTACTTATACCGAACATTGTATGGGCGGCCAATGAGGTTAAATTGATTGAATATAGTCTAAAATCGGGGTAAAAAAAGATAAATTATAATTTTGTAATGACTACTAATTTGCAATAATGAATTATAATTAACATGAATATGAATGATCCGGATTGAACTGAAATGGTCCAGGTTGAACCGAGATCAGTGGCGTAACAGAGGTTGGTTGTCAGGGGGGGGGGGGGGGGGGGCACAGCCCAAAAAATTATGGTTAGAATAATTCCGTCCCGGAATTTTTAAAAGGTTGCCCCAATTTTTTCCCCATTCAGTCACCTCGTGAATTTCACGTAGGTGTGTGTGTGTGTGGGGGGGGGGGGGGGGGGGGGGGGGGGGGGGAGGGTCAAAACAGTTTCGCACGGACACAAAATTTCGCACGGTCACAAAATCACGCAAGGTCACAAATTTCGCACGGTCACAAAATTTCGCACAGTAACAAAATTTCGCAGTACAAAAAACACAACAGTCAACAATGTGTTGACTGTTGTGTTTTTTGTACGGCGAAATTTTCTTTCTTTCTTTCCCTTTCTTCTTTTATTTCTTTCCCCTTTTTTTCTCCTTTTCCTTTTTCTTTTTCCTCCCTTTTTCCTTTCTCTCTCTCTTTTCTTTCCCTTCCCCTCCATTTTTCCTGGTGGGTAGGTTTGAATTTCCTGCTGAGCACCTTCAGGGGGGCACTGTGCGACCCCCCTACCCCCCCCCCCCCCCCCCCCCCGGCTGTTACGTCACTGACCGAGATAACCGAGATGATTCAAGAGGATCCCAAATTAATCATGGATATTCATATTACTTACTAATATTCATTATAAAAAAGTTATCATTTATAAATCTCTAACAAATTCCAAGTATATATTCAATATATTTAACCCCATTGGCCGCCCATACAATGTTCGGTATAAGTACCAGTTACAACGCCTACCCAGTTTAATATTCACTGGCGATGATATATCAATCTCTCGTCCAATCAAAACCATCGACACGGATGGCACACTTCTCGTCCATCAATTATGAGCGTATGAAAGTATCGTTTGGCATATTATACCAGTGACACCAATTATAGGTTTTCTGTGCAAAGTGACACTCGGAACGGAGCCATACATAACGCGTACCAATTCCAAGCCTATATATGCTAGTTCGCCTTGGCGAACAAGCAAAAAAGCCTATATAAAAATGCTGGTTGAATTATTATTAACAGCCACTCCCAACAAATAAAGTTAACAATTTTGCTGTCAGCCTTCAGACATGAGAAAAGAATAGTCTTGATCGTTAGATCGTAAGTATCAGGCAATATTAGTGCTTTCGCCACACTGATATACCTTATACATATTCGTAACCCCAAATAGACATGTTTTGTCTTGCTTGCTACTAGCCTTTCTAGTATCCAAGCCTTCGGGGTTTACACATTAACTCTCTTAATGTTAGTCATTGGGTGGGCGTCAAAATGTGAATCTTTAGCTTAACAAGCCCATAGGATGATAAGGCTCAAGATTGTAAATTGTGCCGCTTTAAACATAACTAAGTGAGTATTTAAATAAACCATTACCTCTTTAAATCGATGAGATCTCTATAGTATGGCCCGCCATACTCGTGTAAATAACCATAAGCTATATATGAGATACGACACTAAAAGGAAATGAGGAAATGGCATACAGTCTTCCCTCCGGCAAAACAAGGTTACATTGAGGGCACATTGAAGGTTAAATACGTACACTTTTGTTTTCATATATTCTTAGATTCGTCTACAAATGTCAATCGTATTAGTCCTCCTTATAGTACACCTTCCTCACTGAAGTCAAAATGGAATGTTGTTTGGTGGCCACAGAATGCATAGCACCATTCCTTCACTAGAATGCATCTCACCATTTTTGCACCAATGATGCATCGCAGTATTGATGCACCTATGATGCATCGCAGCATTGCTGCACCAATGATGCATCGCATCATTGATGCACCAATGATGCATCGTAGCATTGATGCACTTGATGCATGGTGCATCGCAGCGTTGCTGCACCAATGATGCATTGCTGCACCAACGATGCATGCACCAATGATGCATCGCAGTATTGCTACACCAATGATGCATCGCAGCATTGCTACATCAATGATGCATCGCGGCATTGCTGCACCAATGATGCATGCACCAATGATGCATCGCAGGATTGCTACACCAATGATGCATCGCAGCATTGCTACATCAATGATGCATCGCAGCATTGCTACACCAATGATGCATCGCAGGATTGCTGCACCAATGATGCATTGCAGGATTGCTGCACCAATGATGCATCGCAGCATTGATGCACTTGATGCATAAATGAAGCATCGCAGCATTGATGCACCAATGGTACATAGCAGCATTGTTACAATCGTTTAGAAGCCCACTAATAAAGTACTAAACTGCTCACATAAAGTATCGAAACACTTAGAAATGATCCAATATATAACGGCTCGAAAGGGTATGCATTATTCGAAGCAAATAACCAAGTGCATATTTTGTTCTGCGTATTTTGACACCTCGATCGATGAGATACGATGTAGCAGAGCGGAGTTATTGTCATTTCAATGGTCGTGGGTCCAGTTTCAAAAGTGACAATCATCCTATAGAAAGAGGTTTGCGTTACTGTTTAGAATGATCAGTTTCTTGCTTTTCAATAGGAATGAGTGTCACCTTTGAAACTGGACCCACGACCATTGAAATGACAATAACTCCGCTCCGCTACATCGTATCTCATCGATCGAGGTGTCAAAATACGCAGAACAAAATTATGCACTTGGTTATTTGCTTCGATTAATGCATACCCTTTCGAGCCGTTATATATTGGATCATTTCTAAGTGTTTCGATACTTTTTGTGAGCAGTATATAATCGTTTAGAAGCCCAATAATAAAGTACTACAATCGTTTAGAAGCCCACTAATAAAGTACTACAATCGTTTAGAAGCCCAATAATAAAGTACTACAATCGTTTAGAAGCCCAATAATAAAGTACTACTTACTACTTACTACTTATGTCGTTCTCGAACGGTCTTCGTGATGGCTCGCCAAACTACTCTGTCCCTCATGCATGCTTTCATCTCCTCATCATTCTTCAGTCCTGTGTCTTTCGCCAAGGTGTCCAAATATGTTAAGGCTGGGCGGCCGACAGATGTGTGTCCGTGTTTGGGTTTCCATAGCAGCAGATCAGATACAATCTCATTTTCTCTTCTCATGCAATGCCCTGCAAATCTCATCCTTCGATCTGTGATGTTTTCTGATACCTTTTGTAAGTTTCCATACAGGTCTTTGTTTGGTATCTTATCTTTCCAACTAATGTTGAGTGCAGTTCTCAGCATTCTAGTGTAGCATCCATCTAGAGATTTCTTCAGTCTGTTGGTGATGGTGATGGTCCATGTCTCAGCTCCATACAGTAGAACACTTTGAACAGTAGCTTGGAAAAGTCTTGATTTTGATTTTTCGACAGAGGCTGGATTTCCACACTTTGTTCAGAGCATTGCAGGCCTTCCAAGCTTTACGTACTTTTATGTCATGCTGGTTACTACCAACCCAAGCTCCCAGGTACTTGAAGTCCTCTACGTTGTCTAGGTTACTTCCTTTTGCCTCTTCTTACATATTTTTGGTAGTAGTTTCTCGGCAGTTTCTTGATTTGCTGTGACAAAGTTTCCATATTTCACTGTTGGATTGTCATCACAGGTGTCATTTAGTAGTGTGTATTTGTTTCTGACTTCGACAGAATATTGATCTTGCAGTTCTGAATCTTGGACAAGCTTATTCCAGTTGTATTTCACTTTCTTTGGCTTGGTTTTGCTGTTTGCTCGTAGGCTTAATCTAATCTTTGAGGTCACTATTCTATGATCGGATCCAACTTGCAAACGAATTGTAGGCTTCTGTGTTCAGAATACTATTTTGCCATTTCTTTCTGATCAGGATGTAGTCAAGTTGTGCTCTGAATCCACTTGGTAGAATACAGGTCCATAGTTTTGTTACTTTCTTTTGGAATCTGGTATTTGTAATAACTAGGTTATTTTCCATTGCAAACTCCTCCAACATTTCCCCGTTCCTGTTTGTGGTTTCATGGTAGGCAAAAGGAGCAATGTCGTTACCAATCCGGGCATTAAAGTCCCCAATTACTGTCAGGAAATTATGGGCCGGTACTGATTTGGTAGTTTCTTTCAGCTCGTCATTTTGGTCTCTTACCTCATCCTCACTTGCCACATTGGTGGGAGAGTATGTAGATATAACCGTAGTTTTTGGATTGCCATTAAAGGTTGCTTGAATGGTTCTGGTGCTTATGTAGCAGATTGAGGATATGGCTCGTTGTGCTCGTGGACTTAACAAGATGCCAACTCCACCCACTGCTGCAGCTCCTTGTCTATTTCTAGTAGCAGATGCTGTGACAAGTTGGTAGCCCTCTATGATATTATCATATCTTATCTGTTCATCTGTATGAACTATTTGATGCTCTTGGATTCCAATAATGTCAATTTTATATTGTTGAGCTAAAGCACACAGCTCAAGTTGTTTGTTTGTGTTCCTAATCGTTCTTGCGTTTAGGGTTGCAATGTTCATCACTTTCTTGCATTTCAGAAAATGAGGTTTCCCTTTACTTTCACCGTTATCAGTCACTGCCCTTCCTGGTGTAGTCCCCTGAGGATTTAAGGCACTGACGTCATCATTTTCACTTTGAAGTGAGGAGGTTTCAGCATTTGGGAGATTATCAGGGACTCTAACCCTGGTGTTTTTATTTGATGCCATCATAAAGTCTTTCAGTTGCTATTGTTTGCTGGTGGTCGCAACTCCTACCAGCAGGTGTCCAGTGGCCGTTGAGAAATGCATGTAGTTAAACGTTTCCCATCCGCCCTTACTCTGGTCATCTCAGTCTCCAACCTGAGAATAATAAGAGGTATTCAGGTCTCAGGACTCCCTGTTTTTGTTCACTGGCCGTTGAGAAGAAATATGATCATCGCCCCCTTTTGCCGTTGTTAGAGATTGAATCTCTCATCCGCCTTAGGAAAGTGACTACCTAACTATTTTACCCATAGCTAGAAGCCCAATAATAAAGTACTACAATCGTTTAGAAGCCCAATAATAAAGTACTACAGTCGTTTAGAAGCCCAATAATAAAGTACTACAATCGTTTAGAAGCCCAATAATAAAGTACTATAATCGTTTAGAAGCCCAATAATAAAGTACTACAATCGTTTAGAAGCCCAATAATAAAGTACTACAA
Source organism: Ophiura sarsii (assembly GCA_035610835.1). Lineage (NCBI taxonomy): Eukaryota > Metazoa > Echinodermata > Ophiuroidea > Amphilepidida > Ophiuridae > Ophiura > Ophiura sarsii. The sequence continues at coordinate 524,386 of CM069443.1, forward strand.
TCGTTTAGAAGCCCAATAATAAAGTACTACAATCGTTTAGAAGCCCAATAATAAAGTACTATAATCGTTTAGGAGCCCAATGATAAAGTACTAGAATCGTTTAGAAGCCCAATAATAAAGTACTATATTCGTTTAGAAGCCCAATAATAAAGTACTACAATCGTTTAGAAGCCCAATAATAAAGTACTACAGTCGTTTAGAAGCCCAATAATAAAGTACTACAATCGTTTAGGAGCCCAATAATAAAGTACTACAACCGTTTAGAAGCCCAATAATAAAGTACTACAATCGTTTAGGAGCCCAATAATAAAGTACTACAATCGTTTAGAAGCCCAATAATAAAGTACTATAATCGTTTAGAAGCCCAATAATAAAGTACTACAATCGTTTAGGAGCCCAATAATAAAGTACTACAATCGTTTAGAAGCCCAATGATAAAGTACTACAATCGTTTAGAAGCCCAATAATAAAGTACTAGAATCGTTTAGAAGCCCAATAATAAAGTACTACAATCGTTTAGAAGCCCAATAATAAAGTACTACTAGCGGGCACCAGCGCTTCGCGCTGGACCCGCTAGAAGATTTCACGGGAAATAAGTAAACAAAGCGTAAGAAAATTTGATACAATAATATCAAGAACATGTCCTACATATGTATACATAATGCAGACAGGGCCCTATAAATAATCCGAATAGCGCAGGTGCTTTTGATAATCCAGGTATACATGTGCCTTACTCATGTTAATCTAGGTAGGCCTACGTTTGTGTTTCCAGATACCTATGTATAGGCCTCCCATGAGACCTGAAATGCAGGTAGGCCTACCCGTTGTCCCATTATATCCAGGGACCCCATAGGCCTAAGCCCTACCCCCTAATCCAGTTACCCCTGGTGCCCTTAATAATGCACCGAATACCACATAATCAAGGTAGGCCTACTGCAGTGTGCCGTTATCTCGAGATACCCAGGTGCCCTTACTTTATCATAGTCAAGTAAATTAAACGCGGGTGCCGAAGATAGCGGGCAGTAAAAGTCATAGGCCTATCACATAGGCAGAGGTGAGTATATCATAGCGTTATAAATGTTTATATAAATATCAAGAGTATGTCCATAAATAATTCAGGTACTAAAGTGCCCTTGATATCATGTAAGTGACATGGTGCCCTTAATACACCATGAGCCTAGGCCCAATGTGCTCTTAAATAATACAGATACCCATGTTCCTAATCCAAGTAGGCCTACTCCATCAACGTGTTCTTAATACCAAGTTATTACCTCCTGTCAGCGCATGTCTCTACCTATTTTGTACCCCCAAATAATAAAAAGTTGAATTTTAATGTCAAAATTGAAAGTTACTTAAAATCTAGATTTTAAATGTCTCCCCCGATTCTTTTATTGCCCCACCACACCGTTTTCCTCCTTTAACATTTTGGTGCTGGTGTCGCCACTTCCCATATGCATGCACATACTGTATCCACGGTAATTCAGTAGGCCTACGTTCTGAGCGTTATAGTTTTATAGTCGGTCGTTTAGTTTTATGGTCGGCCGATTCTATCATCAAGATCACTTGTACCATTCCACGCTTGTACTTTACACAATGTGTGCCATCCGGGTTTTGTTTGGCCTATTTACATTAAATACATTATTCCTCCAATAGGCATGTGGGGCCTTAACGTATAGTATGTAGTCCCTTTGTCATGTTTGCTGTGTTCTATAAAGCCTCCCGAGATACTATCTGAGTGTATAGCCTTAAAATGTACACCCTTATCACAGGTGGCCCACCTGTGCATAGTATTAGTATCCAGGTAATTTGAGACTCGTTTTATAGTGAACCCCGTAATCCAGATACCACGGATGCCCTTAATAATCCAGACACTCTTTAATAATCATGATAATGTACCACACAAAAAACACGTTCCGTTTATCCAGATGCCCCATGTGCCCTTATATCCAAGTGCGGAGAGGAGGAGGTGGCGTTAGGGTACACTATTAGAAAAAAGGGTGCTTCAGAGGGGTTCTTGGCTGTCCCGTATATGGTTTAAAGGTTCTTTGATTTTAAAGGCCCCCAAAAGGTTCTGTAGAGAACCTTTAGCGGTTCTAAAGACCAATGTTTGCCCATATTTTGCCCACTTTGAACCTTAAAATGGTTCTTTTTGGAACCTTTTAAGGTGATAAGGGTTCCATACGGGACAGCCAAGAACCCCTGAAGCCTGAAGCATCCTTTTTCTTAGAGTGTACGGACTGCCTGCTTTCACCCTGCCACGTTACAATGTGCAGTTTGCGCCACAAACGCGTATACACTTTGTATGCGTCATTACGTCTGCGCTGAATCGCGCGCACCATGATAAACGCGGTCGCGCAGCTTCAACATAGGAACTGTTGTTATGGTACCGCCACAGTTTCTTTATCGTTAGCAAACTACGCGTTCATCTATGTTACTAATGCGAGAGTGTCACTTTAAGATCTGTGTAAGAGTTTTTATTTACATTTAGAAAATGTCGTAAAATAATTGTATTTGTCGGACGGATAGTCACGTATAAATGCTTGTACTCATGCGATCTTTAAGAATAACAAACAGCCGCATATACAGAAATGTAGCTATATCCCTGATGAAAATATTTTGGGTGAAGACCATATGTCATCACTCACTCCGAAAACCACAATTTTTGCCCGAACAGTAGCTATCCGAGTAAAATAAATTCAACATTTCGGATTATCATCTGTGATCCTTTCTGCGCATGTCTGAAAACGGGAAAATACTGGCATTGAACTATCTAATTAGCTCGTCTATTAGAGGCGCAATTACCACGCTTTTTCAGTTGAAGAGGGACGCGAGTGTAAAATTATTATTGAACTATCTAATCAGGCGAGGGACCGAAAATTAGTATATAGATAATCGTTTAGAAGCCCAATGATAAAGTACTACAATCGTTTAGAAGCCCAATAATAAAGTAACTCGTTTAGAAGCCCAATAATAAAGTGTTACAAACATTAAGCAGATGATATAACAACCGTTCAGCAACCATAGAGCTACAACCGTTTGGCGGCACAGGATTGACATCGTGTATTATATTGTCAATGCTGTTTACATGTTTTATGGTTATACAAATGTTTCATGGTATCGTGTAATCCTTTTCCAATAATTAGACGGGCACTGAAAAGGTCTTAATAACACTTGTCGTTAATGTTATTTCATGTCTCGAGTGCATTTAGCAGGCAAAAAACGGTAACCCTCTTTAAAGGCATATTATGTGATATTTTCCAGGGGCGCCCTCTGTTCATGATTATTTTTAAAAAGTATTTTCTTGCAGATTTACATTTCTGATCATAAAGCATAAATATTTTCTGAGTTATAGCGTGATACGATTCCTAATTACTTCAAAATCATGGTTTAAAGAGTGGAAATAAACAATTTATTTTTCAATCTAAATGCACTCTAAAACCATAATTTTTAAGTAATTAGGAATCGTATCGCTCTGTTACTCAGAATATATTTATGATTTATGATCAGAAATGTAAATCTGCAAGAAAATCTACACTCTAAAAAAAATCGTAAATAGAGTGCGCCCTCTAGAAAAAAATCACATGATATGCCTTTAAATAATGAGTTATAACTCATAATTATTATTTCATAAATAATCCAAATCCTGAAACGTCTAAGGAGTAATCGTCCTTATTCTATAATCACTTTCAGTAACCACTTACACCACATACAAATAGTGTTACCCTAACCGTGTGAATATTGTCATACCGTACACAATTCAATATATTTGTGGAATATTGTTAACGATATTGATATTAATTCGCCCCGGGACGCAACATCTACCCCGGTAGAGAATAGCTCGTTCCTATTCTCTTTCAAACCTTGTCATACGCGTGGAAAAAATGTAGATCGGAGACGGGCTGATTCGCAAATCTCACACATGACACACGACGAGTATCGAGCGAGCAGCAGGAATTACTTCATCTCATAGTTCATCTGTACACAGTGGAGATGCAACTCTTAGAAGACGCAAGCTACAGACGTGGAATAACAGGAATATTCGATCAAGAATCAATTTTACCAGCGGCGTGTGAGGATTTGATGTTATTGTAACCGTACAAATTTTGAATAGTGATTTGTACCATCTAGAAGTAAAGATTTGTATATTCGTTCACAGCATTGATAAATTGGAATGGAGTCAGAATAGCGCCAATTTATTAAAGAGGAGTGGAATTATGTTCGTTATACTATTTCATTTTGGATATTATTGAAATATTAAGCATTGAATTAATACTTTGAACAACGTCTTACATCTTCTAGTCTATTCAATGTTCAATACTCCAAGCAAGATAGGACATTGAACTCCGACGTGTAGCTACGTAAAGGACAATTACTCTTTCAACCGTGTGAGCAGAAGATTATAGATAGCTCATCGACTCCTATCGGAGTATGACAATGCATGTAATGACTCCTGGATATAATAATATTACTATGATTATGTTTTACCATACTTGTTAAGATATAACAGATTCAGTTACCTTCGTTTTGGATTAAACAGAAAATGCAACTCTTCGACAAGGGAATGATATTAATTGGACGATGACTAGATGTCTAAACAAGTGATCCAGACAATTGCAAGTATATATAATATCTTGAAATCTTCAATTTATTCAAGAATATTGTGATCCATGATGAATATTCACTGAATAATTCAATTATAGCCTTTCATCGGTAAAAGGTGATTTATCATCATTGCCTGACATGTCACAACTGCTGTCCAAATATTAGATTGTACATTGATACTTAACCACACACTCGGACAATGCACTTATGTGTGAGCAGAGTTCAACCTTACAATGTGTCATCTTGCATTGTAAAATTGACGATGTATTTGCATTTCTTACTTAACGATGGAGTAATAATGACCGTTCAAATTGAACGTCAATCTTTATAGGAAACACCTTTGAGATCTTTAACGGTACGGCAGAAGTTGTAGACTCAACAGAACAATGCATCTTGCAGTGCCACAAGATCCCCATACCTCCGTAGTAACCCCTAGTTCCACTCCCATTCCAGCCACTACTCAAGCACCTACCCTAGATAAAAGTCCCCCAAGCATAACTTACTGTACCGCCCCACAATCATTGGATGATTTAGACGATTCTGCTGCTAAGGATAACTCATGCTCTTCTGAAGTATCTGATATTGAAGCTGGTTTTGATTTGCATAGATGTGAATCGGGAAAGTTGTGTACTCATACCATTATAGATCCGGTGCCAGAGTCATCTGGACAATCCAAATCAGCTCCTTGTATGCCTACCATAGTAGTTGAGAGTCACCCGGATGCTAGCAGTATGGCTGATGCTAGAATAGTCATCCTAGGAGCTAGGAAAGTAGGAAAGTCAGGTAAGTCCTTTTTTCAAAGGGTGTCCTAAAAACACTATTTAAACTTCAAAACCAACTTAAGCGCCTACCTTGACATCAGCCTGTAATAATTATCTAAATATAATCGAGTGTTCAGGTGTTAACCTGTTTAACCTACATTCCAACATATGGTTATTTGTCATAATTTTACTTCAATGGTTTGAATGACAATTGCCTATAGAAGCTATAAAAGTCGTAATAAGCTTACACTTGTTAGCATTTGAATGACCATTCGAATTTTAACGTCGTAACATTCACGTAAACTATCAAAAGAACCTGTCCTCAACATTGATCATGGAACAAAATAAACTCCTTAAAGTATTCAGGTTATACAGTGTTGCTCGCCATCTTATCTTAACCACTCTATCTTATATATATTCACCATATTATTCAACCATCTACTTATATCCCGTTATAATCCCAAGGCCTTGCTCTTGCTCAGTTTACCTGGTACAGATACCCATCACATTGAAAGCGTAAATTAAGTTAATATCGATCTAACACATCGCACTTCAATTCAGTCCACAATTACAAAATGAGGTGAATTTCAACCTCCTTTTTATCTTCAGGGCAAAATATCGTGTTTGCTCCAAATCTTCACAATGTTTAAACTTGATGTCATCATTTTGCTGCACCGATTGTGTGATATTATTAAAATATATGTGAGGAAGAATTTCCTGACTCTTACATATCGTATACCATTTCCAGGAAATACATGTATATTTTTGGATTTTACTGAAAAGTAGATATTTGGATCCGTAGATAATTATTTAAGGGATTAAAGTGAATCAAACCTTTTATAGTTGATGTTTATGTAAGCGTTTGTAAACTGGTAACTAAAGAACAATCGATGAAATAATATATTGTAAAGTTCATATATGGTGATTTGTGTTTAATCATGTTAATGCACTACCATCGTGAATACAACGGTTTTAAACCCAAATATATAACACATAATTAATTTCCAAGGTATGAGTTACAGACGTTGTACTACGTGTATCTTAGCTTTTTTTTAAATACAAATGTTTACACTGTGTAAACGTTTGTGTTGGGTGAGGCTTCAACCCAATCGAATGTGTTACTAGACATTGATTCTACTACTCTATTTTCGGCCGTTCTTCCGGTTTAACTCTAAGAATATAAGATAAAAGTTGATTATATTTGAATCGAAATTCGACCTTTAAAATATTAGATCTTTAGTAGCTAGTATTAGTATGTATAATACTATGGAGTGGGATGTATCAGTGTGCTTATGTGATCATTACCATTAGATAAGATATCACTTGAAAGCTGAAGCTGGAATTTGGACAAGTGCAAAAGCTTTATGTATTTTAACAGGATCTATAATTGTAATAATATTGTGGCCTGTCAATGCTCAAGAGAATTTGATATTACCTCTTTAAATGACAACATAGAAAATGCAATATCAGCTCTGCACTGATGTATGTCACATCACTTTATTGTTTAAATGGGTGGGTTGTCATACACGGCCATTCTTGCCATGTAATATTAAAAAGAAAAGGCGATACAGGCATACCGAATTTTGATTTTAAATCTGTTTGAAATCTGTTGGATAAGTAAATATATACAATTTTAATTTGATTTCATCACCTTACCGACGGTCGAACACTCTGAATACATTATTTATACGTGAGTTATCAACTAAAGGGTTTCTGCAGAAAGTGTAGATTTCAAAATCTGAATGAAGTGTAAGATTTTCTTCAACATGTTCAATAGCTGACGTTTTCTTTCCGTAGACATGGTAGAGGTTCGTCACAACTAAGTCGCTTCTTCAATTGGAAGTTGTGGTTTCAATGTAGCTCTTGAACTCCTGATTTAATTACGCTATATCTGCAATCATTTTCAAACCTGGTCGAAATGTCCGTCTTAATTTGACCTTCTCAATTAGCAAAAATATCGTTTTAAGACATCGAGTTGTCATGGTTATGGAATTTCTAAATCTGTTAACTCTTGTAATAATGAAGAAAAATCTCCACGAGCTCAAAAAGATTTTTTGGAATATAATCCAGACACCAGAGGATCAATCCAGTACGCGCGTTTGATAATATTCTACGCTATCCATACAATCATTTCACCATAAGAAGGGACTTAGGACTCTTAGCGGAAACTTGACGTTTGCAATTCGTGGCTCATCTGACATAACGACACATCACTTTACTTAATTCTATTGTGATGTGTCGTTATGTCAGAACAGCGACGAATTATATCCACCGACAACATTGGATGGATACCTGGGGACGGGAAGTCATCATCATATATTTTTTAAATCAACACGTATAATTGTCAATGGTTATCTTAACTAATAGTGAACTATCGCGTTAATTGCATGACCTAACTTGTATCATCACATTGAAAGTGTTAAAAGCTTTGTATCGATTAATCATCAGACGTTTGGCAATGCATGATCTGAAATGATACATATTATGATGTAAATTGGTTGACCTTTTTATATTAATCTTAACGTAGAATGCCCAAATTTGTTCTCATCAAGACAAGAAGCATGAATTTTCGTGTTAACAATTGTGTATGCTAGATTATAAAACAGCAACATATGCAGGCCAGGTGTGACATATTATTGTGTATGCTAAATTATAAAACAGCAATATATGCAGGCCATGTGTGATATAAACATATTATATTGTCTTGTGTAATATTTTGTTAGAATTTGTATTAGACAGTTTACGTGAACGAAAGTCCCAAAAGTGTGTCTTCTTACGATGAGATTCCTTCTAAGTGTTTGGTAATAACAATTCACTTTAAAAGGGATAACCCATGCCCAAGATGATTTCATTGATAAAGATAAAAAATAAAATGAATGGAAGGCACCGATTTTAATCATTTCATTTTTTTTAAAGATGAAATTGCTCTAAAGGTTGGTCAAAGTTGGAGGTCAAATACCTATTACTTATTTTCACAGTGTGTCATAACTCGGTGCGAAAAAAAGGTTATAGGACTAAAGGATGCATTGGCCTACAATATATTTAGCTTGATTTCCAGATTAATCCAATTCCGACCCTGCTTTGGATGTTTAATTCCATGTCTACAACTGAGACAACGCTATTTAAGGTTTACGTGTATCCCTGGCATGCCTGGTCAAAGACAAGTCAAAAGAAGTTCTAATTGCAATCAAAACTACATACTGCCAACTATTCCAAAATTGAAATAAATCAAAAACCTCTATTTATTATGGCAAGCACACAGAATTGTCATTACTGATAATTGATGTTCTTATCAGGGCTGTCAACTCTCCCGCATTAGGCGGGAGTCTCCCGCCTAGAACTTGAGCCAGAACTGAGTATAAAATTTGTGCGCTCCGCGCGCATGTTTTCAGGAAATAGGTAACCCGGAACTAAATTCATTCGAGTGGGGTTGGGATTATACTTATTCGGAGGAAATTAAGAGGTTTTTAGTCAATTAGTCTTTCAACGCGTCAATCGGGGAAATCGAAACCTAATTCGTCTAAAATAGTATGAAAAATCATGGTCGGAAAATGAATAAATAACGAACCTAAAGAGAGGGGTCATAAATATAGCTTTTTGGGGAACCATTTTAATATTTCGTTCTAAAAACGCTTAGAAAAACCCAAAAGAAACGTTCAAATATGCAAAATGTGTGCTCGCTGCGCTCGCATTATATCACTAAACAGTTTCAGTTTTAATAAATCGGGCTGATTTTTTTCGCAATTCTTTTTTTGGGTCACGGTCCTGACCAAATATGTCTGATAGGGTCGTGGGCCAAAGAGGTTAGGAACCAATGATCTATACAATACTTAAATCAAGAAAAAATCATCAGGCACAACTTATTTTTTCTCGTATATAATGAAATAGCTGTCTAACTTATAGATAAAAAGCCAATATTGATTGAAAATGAAGTGATGGCATTTCAATAGAAAATCGGTCAAAAGTACACACTAAATAGGTTCGAGAATTGATTTTTTTTCTTTCAAATTATGAGGGCGGCACATCCCCCCCCCCCCCCCCCCCTCAGACTCCCCCTGTCCGCGTTACCGCGGAGGGCGGTACTTCGCACCTCTTTGGTTACTCACAAAGCGGATTTTAATTTTAAAGTAGCTAATAATATGTGACAGTTGATGTTGAAAGATGCACATCATTGAAATTGTTAAAAATCATGATTTTTTACCCAAATACATCTACTTTGCAAACCATGTATGTAGCCATGTTTGGATACATCAAGTGACTAACTAAAGTTACTTAATATTTAATTATTTTTGAAATAAGAACGGAATTTAGTTCAGCTCGCGTGTTTTTAACCAAAAAAGAACCCGAAAACTATAGGGCATTCATTCATACACGTTATGAATATAGCGACAATTTATGACTTATGAACCTTATGACTATCGGTCCTTATGACTCGCGTGTGGAAGACCCCGTTGAAACCTACGCAATAAAATAAGCTCTAATTAAAGCGAATCAGTAATGAACCTTAGGCCTACGTACCAAAAGCCCAGACATTGACATTCATTGTTGTTGACATCGCAATTGAGATCGAAGCTTTCCGGTGTTTCAAATAACTGCTAATGCAAAGGATATTAATAATATTTACTACAAATTTGTCAAGGCTTAAACGAGGTAAATTATTAATCTTCTGTTTTGTTCGCTACATTATATTCAACAACTTATATTTAATAACTTGTAGAACTCCGGAACGCAATCAATCATAATATATCCCCTCACTTTATATTTTCTTTTGTCCATCTTTCTATGTTTTCCAAACACTTATAGTCTATCCTGGACTGAACTAACTTCAAAGATGAATGAACCCCAATTGAACCTCTGTCGCGTTGTCTAGCTTTCAACATAGTTGATCTGAACTTACATTATGGTGTTTTGCAATTCCAAGTTACGTGTTTGAGAATTGATGAGTCCATATAATATGTGAGAACTGCTGAGGCACTTTCTAATGCACACTCGTTATTGGGGCTGCATAATTGTAATTGCATCTTCAGTAGCACATGGTTTGAATTGTGAACATGTGAACGAGATTGGTGATATCCATTCGAAGTCTTATTTCCTTGGATTGTGAACATGTGAATGAGACTGGTCCATGGTGTAAGACGTCTTTGTAGTGCAGTCTCATTTCCTTCGATTGAGAACATGTGAATCAGACTGATGTAAGACGTCATTGTAGTGCAGTCTCATTTTCTTGGATTGTAAACATGTAAATGAGACTGGCGTGAGACGTTCTTGCAGTTTAATCTCATTTCTTGAATTGTGAACATTTGAATGAGACTGGTGTAAGACGTCCTTGTAGTGCAGTCTCATTTCCTTGGAATGTGAATGAGGCTGGTGTAGGACGTCCTTGTAATGCAGTCTCATTTCCTTTGATTGTGAACATGTGAATAAAGAGACTGGTGTAAGACGTCCTTGTAGTGCAGTCTCATTTCCTTGGAATGTGAATGAGGCTGGTGTAGGACGTCCTTGTAATGCAGTCTCATTTCCTTTGATTGTGAACATGTGAATAAAGAGACTGGTGTAAGACGTCCTTGTAGTGCAGTCTCATTTCCTTGGATTATGAATGAGGCTGGTGTAAGACTTCCTTGTAGTGCAGTCTCATTTCCTTGGTATGTGAACATGTGAATGAGACTGGTGTAAGACGTCCTTGTGCATTTCCTTGGTTTATGAACATGTGAATGAGACTGGTGTAAGACGTCATTATAGTGCAGTCTCATTTCCTTGGATTATGAATGAGACTGGTGTAAGACGTCCTCGTAGTGCAGTCTCATTTCATTGGATTGTGAACATAATGTGACTGATGTAAGACGTCCTTGTAGAGTGTAACCTGCAATATTTATCCTGTATTTCAATTAATCAGTGAGATCGTAAGTATGAGCCAATATTAGTGCTTTCGCCACTGATATACCCTTATGCATATTCGTTACCCCAAAAAGACATCTATTTTGTTTGTCCTGCTTGTTACTAGCCTTTCTAGTACCCAAGCCTTCGGGGTTTTACGCACTAACTTTCTTAATGTCATTGGGTGGGCGTCCAAATGTGAATCTTTAACTTAACAAGCCCATATGATGATTTAAAGGCTCAAGATTGTAAGTTGTGCCGCTTTAAATATAACTAAGCGAGTATTTAAATGAGCCATTACCTCTTTAAATGTTTAAATCGCTGAGATCTCAATAGTATGGCCCGCCATACTCGTGTAAATAACCATAAGCTATGAGATACGACACTAAAAGGAAATGAGGAAATGGCATACAGTCTTCCCTCCGGCAAAACACGGTTACATTGAGGGCACACTGAAGGTTAAATACGTACAGTTTTGTTTTCATATATTCTTAGATTCGTCTATAAATGTCAATCGTATTAGTCCACCTTATAGTACACCTTCCTCACTGAAGTCAAAATGGAATGTTGTTTGGTGGCCACAGAATGCATCGCACCCACGGGGGGGGGGGGGGGGGGGGGGGGGGTGGGTTCTTTCGCCAAAATCGTACGTGGATGTGCCTCCCGGACTTCGAAAATGTGACTTTCACTATACCTATTTTTTGGCCAATTTCCCACCCATCAATATACCAATTTTGTTAGAAAAGCACCCAATTTTGCACAAATTGGGCGCTTTTTACCAAAAATGCCTCAAAATACACCCAATTTATGCCAATTGGGCGCTTTGGTGTGTGATGAAAACCACCCCATCGCTATACCAATTTTTGCGAAAAGGCACCCCAAAAGGTAGGCACATATACGTATACCATATAAATGTGAGAACCCCCCCCCGGATCGCACCATTCCTTCAACTAGAATGCATTGCACCATTCCTTGTTGCATCTCACCATTTTTGCATCGCAGGATTGCTGCACCAATGGTGCAAAGCAGCATTGTAGCACCCCGAATAGAATGCATTAATAAAGTGTCATACATTCTGAGACATTCTGCAACTGTTGAATGGCCCAAATGCAAAGTGTTACAACCGTTTAAAACAGCCTAAGATTAAAGTACAGCAACTGTTGAGTTGAGTGCTACAACCGTTGAACTGCCCAATAGATGAGTGAGACATTCGTTTAACAATCATTGAGCAACTCAAGAATAGACTGTCACGGCCATGGGGTTAGGCGTACAACGGTTGAACAGCCTGATAATAAAGTACTACAATCGTTTAGAAGCCCAATAATAAAGTACTACAATCGTTTAGAAGCCCAATAATAAAGTACTACAATCGTTTAGAAGCCCAATAATAAAGTACTACAATCGTTTAGAAGCCCAATAATAAAGTACTACAATCGTTTAGAAGCCTAATAATAAAGTACTGCAATCGTTTAGAAGCCCAATAATAAAGTACTACACTCGTTTAGAAGCCCAATAATAAAGTACTACAATCGTTTAGAAGCCCAATAATAAAGTACTACAATCGTTTAGAAGCCCAATAATAAAGTACTACAATCGTTTAGAAGCCCAATAATAAAGTACTACAATCGTTTAGAAGCCTAATAATAAAGTACTACAATCGTTTAGAAGCCCAATAATAAAGTACTACACTCGTTTAGAAGCCCAATAATAAAGTACTACAATCGTTTAGAAGCCCAATAATAAAGTACTACACTCGTTTAGAAGCCCAATAATAAAGTATTACAATCGTTTAGAAGCCCAATAATAAAGTACTACAATCGTTTAGAAGCCCAATAATAAAGTACTACAATCGTTTAGAAGCCCAATAATAAAGTACTACAATCGTTTAGAAGCCTAATAATAAAGTACTGCAATCGTTTAGAAGCCCAATAATAAAGTACTACAATCGTTTAGAAGCCCAATAATAAAGTACTACAACCGTTTAGAAGCCCAATAATAAAGTACTACAATCGTTTAGAAGCCTAATAATAAAGTACTACAATCGTTTAGAAGCCCAATAATATAGTACTACACTCGTTTAGAAGCCCAATAATAAAGTACTACAATCGTTTAGAAGCCCAATAATAAAGTACTACACTCGTTTAGAAGCCCAATAATAAAGTATTACAATCGTTTAGAAGCCCAATAATAAAGTAATACAATCGTTTAGAAGCCCAAAAATAAAGTACTACAATCGTTTAGAAGCCCAATAATAAAGTACTACAATCGTTTAGGAGCACAATAATAAAGTACAGTTAAGTACTGCAATCGTTTAGAAGCCCAATAATAAAGTACTACAATCGTTTAGGAGCACAATAATAAAGTACTGCAATCGTTTAGAAGCCCAATAATAAAGTACTTCAATCGTTTAGAAGCCCAATAATGAAGTACTTCTATCGTTTAGAAGCCCAATCATAAAGTACTATAATAAAGTACTACACTCGCTCAGAAGCCCAATAATTAAGTACTTCAATCGTTTAGAAGCCCAATAATAAAGTACTTCAATCGTTTAGAAGCCCAATCATAAAGTACTACAGTCGTTTAGAAGCCAATTATAAAGTACTACAATCGTTTAGAAGCCCAATAATAAAGTGCTACAATCGTTTAGAAGCCCAATAATAAAATACTACAATCGTTTAGAAGCCCAATAATAAAGTACTTCAATCGTTTAGAAGCCCAAAAATAAAGTACTTCAATCGTTAAGAAGCCCAAAAATAAAGTACTACAATCGTTTAGAAGCCCAATAATAAAGTACTACACTCGTTTAATTGATTCCTAATTACTACAAAATCATGGTTTAAAGAGTGAAAATAAACTGTCCTGCTAGCAGGACAATTTATTTTAATCAATCTAATATCACTCTAAAACCATGATTTTTAAGTAATTAGGACTCGTATCGCTCTGTTACTCAGAATGTATTTATGATTTATGATCAGAAATGTAAATATGCAAGAAAATCTGAAAAAAAATCACATAATATGCCTTTAAATAATGAGTTATAACTCATGATTATTATTTCATAAATAATCCAAATCCTGAAACGTCTAAGGAGTAATCGTCCTTATTCTATAGCCACTTAACCACATAAAAATAGTGTTACCCTAACCGTGTGAATACTGTCATACCGTACACAATTCAATATATTTGTGGAATATTGTATACGATATTGATATTAATTCGCCCCGGGACGCAACATCTACCCCGGTAGAGAATAGCTCGTTCCTATTCTCTTTCAAACCTTGTCATACGCGTGGAAAAAATGTAGATCGGAGACGGGCTGATTCACACACATGACACACGACGAGCTAGCATCGAGCGAGCAGCAGGAATTATGATGCACTTCATCTCATAGTTCATCTGTACACAGTTAGTGGAGATGCAACTCTTAGCAGACGAAATTTGTGAACGCAAGCTACAGACGTGGAATAACAGGAATATTCGATCAAGAATCAATTTTACCAGCGGCGTGTGAGGATTTGATGTTATTGTAACCGTACAAATTTTGAATAGTGATTTGTACCATCTAGCAGTAAAGATTTGTATATTCGTTCACGGCTTTGATAAATTTGAATGGAGTCAGGGATAGTGCCAATTTATCAAAGAGGAATGGAATTATGTTCGTTATACTATTTCATTTTAGATATTATTGAAATATTAAGCATTGAATTAATACTCTGAACAACGTCTTACATCTTCTAGTCTATTCAATGTTCAATACTCCAAGCAAGATAGGACATTGAACTCCGACGTGTAGCTACGTAAAGGACAATTACTCTTTCAACCGTGTGAGCAGAGGATTATAGATAGCTCATCGACTCCTATCGGAGTATGATTATGCATGTAATGACTCCTGGATATAATAATATTACTATGATTATGTTTAAGTACCATACTTGTTAAGATATAACAGATTCAGTTACCTTCGTTTTGGATTAAACAGAAAATGCAACTCTTCGACAAGGGAATGATATTAATTGGACGATGACTAGATGTCTAAACAAGTGATCCAGACAATTGCAAGTATATATAATATCTTGAAATCTTCAATTTATTCAAGAATATTGTGATCCATGATGAATATCTACTGAATAATTCCAATTATAGCCATTCATCGGTAAAGGGTGATTTATCATCATTACATTTTGCCTGACATGTCACAACTGCTGTCCAAATATTAGATTGTACATTGATACTTAACCACACACTCGGACAATACACTTATGTGTGAGCAGAGTTCAACCTTACAATGTGTCATCTGGCATTGTAAAATTGACGATGTAGTTGCATTTCTTACTTAACGATGGAGTAATAATGACCGTTCAAATTGAACGTCAATCTTTATAGGAAACACTTGTTACCTTTGAGATCTTTAACGGTACGGCAGAAGTTGTAGACTCAACAGACCAATGCATCTTGCAGTGCCACAAGATCCCCATACCTCCGTAGTAACCCCTAGTTCAACTCCCATTCCAGCCACTACTCAAGCACCTACCCTAGATAAAAGTCCCCCAAGCATAACTTACTGTACCGCCCCACAATCATTGGATGATTTAGACGATTCTGCTACTAAGGATAACTCATGCTCTTCTGAAGTATCTGATATTGAAGCTGGTTTTGATTTGCATAGATGTGAATCGGGAAAGTTGTGTACTCATACCATTATAGATCCGGTGCCAGAGTCATCTGGACAATCCAAATCAGCTCCCTGTATGCCTACCATAGTAGTTGAGAGTCATCCGGATGCTAGCAGTATGGCTGACGCTAGAATAGTCATCCTAGGAGCTAGGAAAGTAGGAAAGTCAGGTAAGTTATTTAGTAGTAGTACATACCCGTCCGTGCGCACCCCTACTTGGGGACTAATGAGACTCTAGGTTCCGTATGCACAAAAAGTTAGACCGGGTCTAAAGTTAGACCTGGTCTAAGTGGATTTTAGTTTTGTGAAATGCACACCTTTAATTACATTTCCTTCTCAAATTAGCTAACAAATTGTAAAGATTTGGTTGCAAATTTCAAAAATAGCACAAAATATCTCATGAAAATGCAGAGGACAACAGCTTGTGAGGCATGAATACATTTCACTTAGACCAGGTCTAACTTTAGACCCGGTCTAACTCTTTTGTGCATCATACGGACTTAGGAGTTGAGAATCATCCTGATAGTCCCAGGTCAGGCCCGTAAGACACTTTTGCGATCGCCACCGTCGCCCCCCCCCCCCCCCCCCCCCCCCCCTCTCCCCATCTGACGGGCCTGCAGGTATGATTGATGCTAGAACAGTTATACTAGGGGCTAGGAAAGTAGGGAAGTCAAGTAAGTCCTTTTTTCAAAGGGTGTCCTAAAAACACTATTTAAACTTCAAAACCAACTTAAGCGCATACCTTGACATCAGCCTGTAATCATTATCTTAATATAATCGAGTGTTCAGGTGTTAACCTGTTTAACCTACATTCCAACATAATATAGTTATTTGGCATAATTTTACTTCAACGGTTTGAATGACAATTGCCTATAGAAGCTATAAAAGTCGTAATAAGCTTACACTTGTTAGCATTTGAATGACCATTCGAATTTTAACGTCGTAACATTCACGTAAACTATCAAAAGAACCTGTCCTCAACATTGGTCATGGAACAAAATAAACTCCTTAAAGTATTCAGGTTACAGTGTTGCTCGCCATCTTATCTTAACCACTCTATCTTATATATTCACCATATTATTCAACCGTCTACTTATATCCCGTTATCATGGTTATAATCCCAAGGCCTTGCTCTTGCTCAATTTACCTGGTACAGATACCCATCACATTGAAAGCGTAAATTAAGTTAATATCGATCTAACACATCGCACTTCAATTCAGTCGACAATTACAAAATGAGGTGAATTTCAACCTCCTTTTTATCTTCGGGGCAAAATATCGTGTTTGCTCCAAATCTTCACAATGTTTAAACTTGATGTCATCATTTTGCTGCACCGATTGTGTGATATTATTAAAGCATATGTGAGGAAGAATCTCCTGACTTTTACATATCGTATACCATTTCCAGGAAATACATGTATATTTTTGGATTTTACTGAAAAGTAGATATTTGGATCCGTAGATAATTATTTAAGGGATTAAAGTGAATCAAACCTTTTAAAATTGATGTTTATGTAAGCGTTTGTAAACTGGTAACTAAAGAACAATCGATGAAATAATATATTGTAAAGTTCATAATATGGTGATTTGTGTTTAATCATGTTAATGCACTACCATCGTGAATACACCTACAACGGTTTTAAACCCAAATAGGCCTATATAACACATAATTAATTTCCAAGGTTTGAGTTACAGACGTTGTACTACGTGTATCTTAACTTTTTTTTTAATACATATGTTTACACTGCACAGAAAGAAAAAAAAGTGAGTCATCATCGAAAAATGAGTCATTTTGTCCGTGTAGTGACACACTATGGCTCAAAATGAGTCATTTTGCCCGTGTAGTGACTCATTTTACGATAATGACTCACTTATTTTTTCTGTGTGTGTAAACGCTTGGGTTGGGTGAGGCTTCAACTCAGTCGAATGTGTTAACGAGACATTGATTCTACTACTCTAGTTTCGGCCGTTCTTCCGGTTTAACTCTAAGAATATAAGATAAATTTTGATTATATTTGAATCGAAATTCGACCTTTAAAATGTTAGATCTTTAGTAGCTATTAGTATGTATAATACTATGGCAGTATGGAGTGGGATGTATCAGTGTGATTATGTGATCATTACCATTAGATAAGATATCACTTGAAAGCTGAAGCTGGAATATTGGACAAGTGCAAAAGCTTTATGTATTTTAACAGGATCTATAATTGTAATAATATTGTGGCCTGTCAATCCTCAAGAGAATTTGATATTACCTCTTTAAATGACAACATAGAAAATGCAATATCAGCTCTGCACTGATGTATGTCACATCACTTTATTGTTTAAATGGGTGGGTTGTCAAACACGGCCATTGCCATGTAATATTAAAAAGAAAAGGTGATATAGGCATACCGGATTTTGATTTTAAATCTGTTAGACATGATGCAGTGAAATCTGTTGGATAAGTAAATATATACAATTTTAATTTGATTTCATCACCTTACCGACGGTCGAACACTCTGAATACATTATTTATACGCGAGTTATCAACTAAAGGGTTTCTGCAGAAAGTGTAGATTTCAAAATCTGAATAAAGTGTAAGATTTTCTTCAACATGTTCAATAGCTGACGTTTTCTTTCCGTAGACATGGTAGAGGTTCGTCACAACTAATTCGCTTCTTCAATTGGAAGTTGTGGTTTCAATGTAGCTCTTGAACTCCTGATTTAATTACGCTATATCTGCAATCATTTTCAAACCTGGTCGAAATGTTCCGTCTTAATTTGACCTTCTGAATTATAAAAAATATCGTTTTAAGACATTGATTTGTCATGGTTATAGAATTTCAAAATCTGTTAACTCTTGTAATAATGAAGAAAAATCTCCGCGTGCTCAACAAGCTTTTTTGGAATATAATCCAGATTCCAGAGGATCAATCCAGTACGCGCGTTTGATAATATTCTACGCTATCCATACAATCATTTCACCATCCAGATGTGACGCGCGTTTGATAATGTTCTACGCTATCCATCATTTCTCCATTTAGAAGGGACTTAGGACTCTTAGCGGAAACTTGACGTTTTAACTCTTGCAATTCGTGGCTCATCTGACATAACGACACATCACTTTACTTAATTCTATTGTGATGTGTCGTTATGTCAGAACAGCGACGAATTATATCCACCGACTACATTGGAGGGTACCTGGGGACGGGAAGTCATCATCATCATATATTTTTTAATCAACACGTATAATTGTCAATGGTTATGTTAACTAATAGTGAACTATCGCGTTAATTGCATGACCTAACTTGTCAGTTGGATTCATCACATTGAAAGTGTTAAAAGCTTTGTATCGATTAATCATCAGTGTATCGAATAATCATCAGGCGTTTGGCAATTCATGCTTTGTATCGATTAATTATCAGACGTTTGGCAATTCATGTTCTGAAATGATACATATTCATTATTATGATGTGAATTGGTTGACCTTTTTATATTTATCTTAACGTAGAATGCCCAAATTTGTTCTCACCAAGACAAGTAGCACGAATCTCGTGTTAATAATTGTGTATACTAAATTATAAAACAGCAACATATGCAGGCCAGGTGTGATATATAATTGTGTATACTAAATTATAAAGCAGCAACATATGCAGGCCTGGTGTGATATATTATTGTGTATACTAAATTATAAAACAGCAACATATGCAGGCCTGGTGTGATATATTATTGTGTATACTAAATTATAAAACAGCAACATATGCAGGCTAGGTGATATATTAGTGTGTATACTGAATTATAAAACAGCAACATATGCAGGCCAGGTGTGATATATTATTGTGTATACTAAATTATAAAACAGCAACATATGCAGGCCTTGTGTGATATATTATTGTGTATACTAAATTATAAAACAGCAACATATGCAGGCCAGGTGTGATATATTATTGTGTATACTAAATTATAAAACAGCAACATATGCAGGCCAGATGTGATATATTATTGTGTATACTAAATTATAAAACAGCAACATATGCAGGCCTGGTGTGATATATTATTGTGTATACTAAATTATAAAACAGCAACATATGCAGGCCAGGTGTGATATATTATTGTGTATACTAAATTATAAAACAGCAACATATGCAGGCCTGGTGTGATATATTATTGTGTATACTAAATTATAAAACAGCAACATATGCAGGCCGGGTGTGATATATTATTGTATATACTAAATTATAAAACAGCAACATATGCAGGCCGGGTGTGATATATTATTGTGTATACTAAATTATAAAAAGGCAACATATGCAGGCCAGGTGTGATATATTATTGTGTATACTAAATTATAAAACATCAAAATATGCAGGCCAGGTGATATATTATTGTGTATACTAAATTATAAAACAGCAACATATATATCATTGTGTATACTAAATTATAAAACAGCAACATATGCAGGCTAGGTGATATATTATTGTGTATACTCAATTATAAAACAGCAACATATGCAGGCCAGGTGTGATATATTATTGTGTATACTAAATTATAAAGCAGCAAAATATGCAGGCCAGGTGATATATTATTGTGTATACTAAATTATAAAACAGCAACATATGCAGGCCGGGTGTGATATATTATTGTGTATACTAAATTATAAAACAGCAACATATGCAGGCCAGGTGTGATATATTATTGTGTATACTAAATTATAAAACAGCAACATATGCAGGCCTGGTGTGATATATTATTGTGTATACTAAATTATAAAGCAGCAACATATGCAGGCCTGGTGTGATATATTATTGTGTATACTAAATTATAAAACAGCAACATATGCAGGCCTGGTGTGATATATTATTGTGTATACTAAATTATAAAGCAGCAACATATGCAGGCCTGGTGTGATATATTATTGTGTATACTAAATTATAAAACAGCAACATATGCAGGCCTGTCGTGATATATTATTGTGTATACTAAATTATAAAGCAGCAACATATGCAGGCCTGGTGTGATATATTATTGTGTATACTAAATTATAAAACAGCAACATATGCAGGCCGGGTGTGATATATTATTGTGTATACTAAATTATAAAACAGCAACATATGCAGGCCGGTCGTGATATATTATTGTGTATACTAAATTATAAAACACCCCCATATGCAGGCCGGGTGTGATATATTATTGTGTATACTAAATTATAAAACAGCAACATATGCAGGCCTGGTGTGATATATTATTGTGTATACTAAATTATAAAACACCCCCATATGCAGGCCAGTGTGATATATTATTGTGTATACTAAATTATAAAACAGCAACATATGCAGGCCAGGTGATATATTATTGTGTATACTAAATTATAAAACAGCAAAATATGCAGGCCATGTGATATATTATTGTGTATACTAAATTATAAAGCAGCAACATATGCAGGCCAGGTGTGATATATTATTGTGTATACTAAATTATAAAACAGCAACATATGCAGGCCTTGTGTGATATATTATTGTGTATACTAAATTATAAAACATCAACATAATGAGGCCAGGTGATATATTATTGTGTATACTAAATTATAAAACAGCAACATAATGAGGCCAGGTGATATATTATTGTGTATACTAAATTATAAAACAGCAAAATAAGCAGGCCATGTGATATATTATTGTGTATACTAAATTATAAAGCAGCAACATATGCAGGCAAGGTGTGATATATTATTGTGTATACTAAATTATAAAACAGCAACATATGCAGGCCTTGTGTGATATATTATTGTGTATACTAAATTATAAAACAGCAACATAATGAGGCCAGGTGATATATTATTGTGTATACTAAATTATAAAACAGCAACATAATGAGGCCAGGTGATATATTATTGTGTATACTAAATTATAAAACAGCAACATAATGAGGCCAGGTGATATATTATTGTGTATACTAAATTATAAAACAGCAACATATGCAGGCCGGGTGTGATATATTATTGTGTATACTAAATTATAAAACAGCAACATATGCAGGCCAGGTGTGATATATTATTGTGTATACTAAATTATAAAACAGCAACATAATGAGGCCAGGTGATATATTATTGTGTATACTAAATTATAAAACAGCAACATAATGAGGCCAGGTGATATATTATTGTGTATACTAAATTATAAAACAGCAACATAATGAGGCCAGGTGATATATTATTGTGTATACTAACTTATAAAACAGCAACATATGCAGACCAGGTGATATACGAGGGTCGTTCAATAAATAATGAAAGTGATCATGGTATGGGATGCATGAGTGATTCTATTGAGAGATAATGTGATCAATACAAAGTATGAACCTTTGTCTTTCAATCAATACACTTTTGGATTGTTAGATACCTTTGGTTATGTAACGTCATTATGATAAACACAATAGGTTTCAGACACTGACTGAAATCTGTCAATTATTTGGCTGGATATGTAATATGTTGAATATGGGTTGATTGATACATTTGCGTATATCTCGGAAATGCAAGCATAAAAACAGATAACACTTGGCACATAGTTAGAACACACACTTATCTCTGTTTATCATTTTTTTTTAAGATCTGAATTCCTTAATACAAACCAAGAAGGGACCATCTCAAATACGCTTTTATTTAGCAAAATCCGCAATAATATACCTTAGAAAACAACAAAGGATAAAGAACAATGGAGGGATTATAATTTAGTAAATTGTTGTGGGATGTAAAGCAATAATAGTGGGGTTTTCCAGAGGAGCTGTTCATAAAATTTCCTCAAACCATTGAAATTATGTGACGATTACTTTAACAATACATATCTAGTAGCTCTAAAGATAACAGTAATAAGAGAGGTTGTGGCAGCCATCTTTGATTGATACATTCATGTATATCTTCATTTTGACTATAACAATATTTATACACATTGATTTAAGCATTTTTCATTATTTCTGATTAAAATTTGAAGGCACAGTAAGCTTTTATCTGGTAAATTTCATGATTCTAGCCATTTTTGGCCCAGTTCAAAATGATCTG
The DNA here is from genome assembly GCA_035610835.1 of Ophiura sarsii. Taxonomy (NCBI): domain Eukaryota; kingdom Metazoa; phylum Echinodermata; class Ophiuroidea; order Amphilepidida; family Ophiuridae; genus Ophiura; species Ophiura sarsii. The sequence goes on from CM069443.1 coordinate 547,328, forward strand.
CCGTCTGCGCATGCGCATATTTTCTGCAGGTTTCATGCGAATAAGTTCAGATATTTAGTTAGCTATTATATGGAATCTCCAAAACTGGTTAATTGCTAGGATTTTTCCTAAATTGTTTGATTTTCCGCAATATTAGTGATTCACTTACTGGGCATTTTTCAATGAAATTGGCTATTTGAAATACTGATATTTGTATACTTTTTATTCAATTGCCTCTCCTTACCGTTTCCTCTTATACTACATATACCAAATTACACAGGGATTAAAACTATGGTCTTTTTTATCGTACTTACGCGAAAGAAATTGGGATTTACCTGTTTCTGGTGTCATGTTATGCAATCTTCTTAACACATGTTTCATACAAACAATTCAAATTTACCGCCAAATAACTGAATTAGCAGTGTCCCAAGTGTACTTACTTTGAGACAATGCTATGACGTCATAATTCACACTTAGAAATCCAAAACTGTATTGTTTGAAGGACAAGGGTTCATACTTTGTATTGATCACATTATCCCTCAATAGAATCACTCATGCATCCCATACCATGATCACTTTCATTAGTTATTGAACGACCCTCGTACAGGGTGAGTCAAAAAAAGTTTACTCAACTTCAGCGATTTTTTTTTAGAAAAAAGTGTTCGTTAGTTTTCTATTACTTTTACTACGGTACAAAGACAAATTAATTAGCTTTAATATGAATTTTATCTGGTTTAGATTGGTTGAGGGAAACTTATTTTACGCTGTTTTGAATAAAAGTGACAAAGTTAACGTCCGAACACGCTTCCAGATCTTGACCATTATATTTCATAAGAAACAACCAATAAAAAATTACAATACCGACAGCGAAAGGATCAATTCCTTTGTTATGAAATGATTAAAGGGTGATAATTGTGTCATAAATAGGCCTTAAAGCTGTCTATTGTCCCTCAGTGCAACCATCCTAAGCACACTCTCAAAGATCAGGAGAAAGACCAAACAAGATGCTGGATTATCAAGTGGTTTTTTTTTAAAATTATTAAGCTCGTTAAGCTTGAAATTAAAAAACGTGTTTTTGGTAAACAAAAACAGCTCCTGTACAGAAATAATCATATTTACTTAACGGTATCATCAAATAGTGTGATCTTTTTCCAGATGGTAGCAAAGAAATGGCGCAATCATTTAAAGTTTTGTTGGCCTTGATTTTGTGGTCAGAAATTGTTTTTAAATTGTTTTTCAATTAGGGTAAACTTTTTTTTGACTCACCCTGTATTATTGTGTATACTAAATTATAAGGCAGCAAAATATGCAGGCCAGGTGTGATATATTATTGTGTATACTATATTATAAAGCAGCAAAATATGCAGGCCTGGTGTGATATATTATTGTGTATACTAAATTATAAAACAGCAACATATGCAGGCCAGGTGTGATATATTATTGTGTATACTAAATTATAAAGCAGCAACATAATGAGGACAGGTGATATATTATTGTGTATACTAAATTATAAAGCAGCAACATATGCAGGCCAGGTGTGATATAATAACACCTATTGTCTTGTGTAATGTTTTGTTAGAATTTTTAAATTAGAGAATAATGACTGCGTAACAACTGTTTTTGTGAATTTGTTCAGAAATCAGAGGTTGTTGTTCTGGTCTGAGGAATTGTCCCTCAGGGGCGCAATTCCGAATGACCAGAACAACAACCGATGTTTTCAAAACAAATTCACGAAAACAGTTGTTAAGCAGTCATTATTCTCATTCATTACTGAAAAAGATGCATATTTATCCAAATCCTTGATTTGTACCGATATAATCGCGCTAACAATTAATTATATAGTTTTCTGTTTATTTTGTCCACTCCCTTCTTAGTTATTGAAACAGTCCAAGTCGGGTCATCCCCTCATTAACATTTGTATCGTTTAACCTTTAATCGTGTTTCCTCATAACTCATTGAATATTCAGTTTAGGGGCGTGAGGCTTTAATTTGATTGGTCGGTCAATGAGCAAAACAATAGAACACTTTGGCGCAGTACTTTCGGGCAATTATTAGTAACCTGCGCTCGGCGTGTGTTGCGTGCACGTTCTCATCTAACGATTCATTTTATTGGAACGCACTTGGTACGCAGCTATCGCGATTATTCATGAAGTAATGAATATTGGATAGTTTACGCGAAAGTAAGTCCCAAAATTGTGTCTTCTTACGATGAGATTTTTTAGTCATACATTTGTATGTCGCTCTTGTTTATTAGACCAACCTTTCATTAGAATTATTCTTTTCATCTATATTTCACCATTAAACGCTTGTTTTAGCTTATCAAAAAATGACCTGTGTGGACGTAACAATCATGACAATGGTGTAAACATTTGACACATTCTAATCTGTGCATGTAGTGTATTTAATTCACCTTAAAATGAATTTAAAAATGTTGCAACTGCTAGCTTCTGGCTCCATCTCATAAATAAGCACAAGAATGTTGAACAAATAATTACATTTTTATCATTCGGGTGCCACAATGAGATAATTTTGGACATGGTGTAAATGTTACGTCCACACAACTTTGCAACACGTTCTGTTGCAGCTGCTAGGTACACCCAGTATAAAGTGCTTTTAAGGTAGTTGACACATGGGTCCTTAAAAGGACCCATGTGTCAACTACCTTGATGTCCCAAATTCAAGAAACATGGCAAGATTGGCCTGTAAAGCTGCTTCTCTAGAGTATGACACTCTGAAAATGTGGTGTAAATGTTACGTCCACACTACGATAAACTGCAAAACCTGAGTTCAAAGCATGTTTTAAAGTATCTACCAAGTTGAAACTTGCTGAAATAGTAAACAACATCGTGTTTTGATGATACTTGTGTAGATTTGTATGTTTAAGTACAATACAAGTGAAATTTTGAGATAACTTAAATTGGACGTAACATTGGCACGGTGTCAATGTTACATCCGAAAAAGTCGATGGTAATTCACACACTTAAACATCTGGTAGCGTATAAACAGCAGTATGGCTTACCAAATTATAAAATGCTTACAATGTTTATGATTCTTAGCAATTTATGTCAGGTTAGAATGCTGTGATAGTAAATATTTCTTTTTTCAAGCACGTTTAACTTGTTAGTATTAAATGTCGCACTGTGTATCCCAACCTGATGGAATGACCCATAAACATGATATAAGTTAGTCTATTACATAACTCGACAGTGATACTTTATGCCAACGTATTTTCAGTTGTCATATATCATGTATTGACGAGTTCCCTTTCCGCAAGATGTTGATAGACACAACATATCCCTTCTGTTTTCATTCGCGCTAGCTGTACGGAATCGTCACTAATATCTGTCATCGAAATACCATCAAGTTAATTACGGATGACGCTTCCGCACGGAAAATTAATTCCATCATTTACGTTACGTACGTTCTTCATAATAAATGGATGTATCACGTCATCCACAAACTTTGTCTTCTGACTTGCATCCCATCTTTGCATAGCTCCTGCGTTCATCACTGAAATTATTCAACTGGCCTTTATGATATGCATTGATTTTAAAAAGGCGTTCGATACCATTTAACGTGACTATATTCTATATGCCATAAGAAAACTAAATTTTGGCGACAGGTTTCAGAAATGGGTTTCTGTTATCTTAAAAAATGTATCATTAATTATAATGGTCATATTTCGAATCCGTTCAAGGTGGACCGTGGTGTCCGTCAAGGTTGTCCGATTGCAAGTTTGATGTTCGTCCTTGGGGTAGACCAAATAAATGGCATTGCCCTGCCACTTGACAAATAGACACGAAGTCCGTATTTCCATATTTGCCGACCGAACAACCATTTTTGTTAAAACACCCAATTGTCTTTTTAGAACGTGATGTATATCTTTGATAAATTCACTAAACTATCAGGGCTTGCAATAAATAAAGATAAAAGTGATACGTTATGGATCGGATCTTTGAAAGATAACGATTACTGTGTTGGTGATGTCAAATGGAAACTAGCTCCAACCAACACTATACACATCCTAGGTGTCAGCTTCTCAACAAGTACTTCCATTGATAATCTCAAATGTAATTGGATTGGTAAGATGGAAAATATTGAACGCTCTATACGTGCTTGGAAAATGTGTGGCCTCTCAATGACAGTTAGAAATTTGATTGTTAAAACACTGTTGGTTATCCCCGATAAAACTATTATGAAACTCCATAACATGTTCTTCAAATGTATTTGGCGCAGAGAGGAAGCAGTCAAACGTAACATAATGTAGTGATTGCAGATTACAAAAAAACCTATTTTTCGATTCACTAAAGCTGTCATGGATTAAGAAACTTAACAATTCAGATATTGCATGTTGGAAAAATATCCCATTGTACTATATAGGATAAGTTGGGTATTGGTATGAATATTTTTAATTGTAACTGTACATTTAAGCAGCTTAACAACATGTGTCAATGTGTCATATTATGTTAAAGAGATTGCCTTAGCTATTTAAATCTGGTTCGACACTATTAGCAAGTTATAACCAAAGAGGATATTTCATCATGTCTTAATTAAGTTATATGGACTAATGATGTTATCCAATTGAAAAACAATACACTATTATTCATAGACTGGATTAAGTCGGGAATTATTTTTGTGGGTGACCTATTCGACGACGATGGTTCATTCTATTCCATTAACCACTTCCGTAATCAAGGTTATCGTCTAAATGATAAGGGTGCCGTAATTTTACAGTATTACGCTCTCCGTAATTTTACAGTATACAATTACGCTCTCCGCAATGCGCTCCCCATTGATTGGAGATTAACAGACTCCTAATGACAATGCCACGACTCCTGACAACAACGGAGAAGATATTTATTTTAATTCAGTCTCTATTGATACTTGTACAAACAAAAGTTTTAGAAAAGCCATGATTAACAATTTGTATGTTCCTCCTCTGTGTACACATTTCTGGCCACTGAGGTTCCCCAATTACTTTTTCAATTGGACCACAGTTGGCTCGCCACTCCACAGTGCACCGATGAAGCGAGGTTGATCACAATAAATTGGAAAATCCTCCACAACATTTATCCCACCAAAGTACTTTCATGTTTAAGGATATAAAATTAAATATATCTGATATTAGTTGGTGAAATTATGAGAACAATCAGATGTAAGATGTTTGAAATGCAAAGCTTTGAATTCAGCGTGGTCAGAACCCGTTTCCGATTTTACCCATGAACCGTCCATGCGTTGCATTTGCGTATCGTACTGACTTCATCAAAGTTTTGCCAAATCGATAAATAACTTTCTGAGACACTGCTATTCTTTGTATATAGCAGTTCAAAAACTTTTCTTTGGAATTGGAAACCAGCCATTAAGTCATTCATCTCTTCAAAGGAATAAAAGGCAGGGAATCAGGGCGCTCTAACGGTTGCTCTGTTTTTGTACATTTTCAAAAGCAAGCTAACTGCAATGGGTATTTCTAGCGCTGAATATTGATCCAAAATACCTGTAATATAACAATTTTTTACCACTCATAAGTTATTCCGGAGAATAAACACCATGCAGGGAAAACTTGCACACAACGCACGTGTGGTGTATTGTTGAATTGAAAAACAGGTATTACCATTGACCACGCTCTATTGAAAGCTTTGTTTTTCTGAAAGTTGCCATTCGATTGGTCTCACCATTTCACCAATTATTAAGGTCAGGTATATCTACCTTTATTTTCCTAAATATGAAGCAGCTACGTTTCCTAAGTTATAAGCTCTATATTTTCTGGACCCAGTTTTTGGGACACGCTCTGTACAAGTAGTACCCATACGAAATGTACTTTACCAAGAAAAAACTGCTATCTACTGAAGATATACTTTGATACGTAAGATGAAAGGCCGTCACTTGATAGGGTCAATCATATCATGATTAGTGTAAGGACAGTATCGTTGTTGTCTTTCATTACTCCACTTTTAGTGTTTCGGTTTAATATCAACGCGAATTGTTTTTGAAATACCAAGATGCGTTACATTTTGAAATATATTGTTTAAAGAGGTTCGCCGTATGTATACAAGTATTTCGAATTGTAATTAAATGGACACAATGTCATGTTAAATTGTTTTAATTTTAATTAATCTACTTCAGAATTCAAGATGAACAATAAAAATGCCATTATTATTGTTGTTTCTACTAAAAAAACACCAGCAAAACTTGATTAAATATGTTGGAATACCACCCTTAAAGGTATATTATGTGATTTTTCCAGGGAACGCCCTCAACATCGAACAAAAAATAGAAAGCTTTTTTTCTTGCAGATTTACATTTCTGATCATAAATCATGCATACATTCCAAGTTACAGGGCGATACGATTCTTAATTACTTCAAAATCATGGTTTTAGAGTGAAAATAAACTGTCGGGATTACGACAGTTTATATTTTTCACTCTAAATTCACTCTAAAACCATGATTTTGAGGTAATTAGGAATCGTATCGCTCTGTAACTTGGAATGTATGTATGATTTATGATCGGAAATGTAAATCTGCAAGAAAATCTACTTTCTAAAAAAAAATAATGAATAGAGGGCGCTCTCTGGAAAAGATCACATAATATGCCTTTAACTATGATTGCCGGCTCTACCAGCTTTTTTGAATCTACGTTTTGTTGTACAAACAGGGCTGATTTTTCTTCATATAATACAATTGTAAAAATATACAAATCCCAGTTGTTATCATATTTTTTTGTAATTGAGGGCGCTGCCTCCACCACATCTCTTAATGCCCCTTTAAGACAGGATAAATCACGTGTTGTAAATGTGACAAGTATTGCAGTCAACATAAAGAGGTTATTTTAAATGAAAGAAAAAACAAAACATTATTACGTGACTGTAGTACTGCCGTAAAATACGCTTTGTTAACGTAATAAGAATGTCAGATCACTGCCCCTAGCTTGGAAAATCCATTTTTGCAACTGATGTGTTATGGCTCGAAGGTAGTAATTTTATAGTTTACTTGTAGTATTTTAGTCGATACGCAGTAAAATGTGATTACCAACGAAGTGGCTTAGATATGACAAGTAGGTGCTTCAATTCTTGCTGTGTCCACACAAAATATATAAAGCACCATACTTGTTAGTGTGCCCCAACGTAATATTACAAAGTGGAACGCAATTTTAAATTTCGCTACCTAATAACACATTTATTCTCCTGAGAAAACTAGGTGAGGATGTATCACCATTGGTTTAATTACAGGTATGTTGGGGTGTCTTTTTCGGAATATTGTAAGGTAAGAATTAAGCTGAAGAGCTGATTTTTTTTTGATATCATAAATCCTTTTTAGACATGTTAGAAACCCACAATCATCCCAAATATTAGCTCTAATGCATATAGCTCCATGTTTGCCCATTTTACTCGCCTATAGTTTCCCCCATGTTTATCCTATGTATCCAAGTTCTAGAAACACCTATGAAAATCAGCTATCTACCAACACTCGCTTTGCAGTCTATACTGTACTCAACTACCGGTAGTTGAGTACAGTATGGACTGGAAAGCGGAGTGTTGGTAGATAGTTGATCGACATAGGTGTTTCTAGAACTTAGATTCATAAGATAAAACTGGTTAAAGCAATGCGGGTACAAATGGTGGAGGCTTAGCAGATCTATCATCCTACAAAGGCGCGGATACAGGGGGGGGGGGGGGGGGGAGGGAAAGAGAGACTAAGTAAGAATAGGGGAAAAGCAAAAAGAAAAGGGTGGGGTAGGAGGGGGGTACAACAAGGCGAGAGGGGAGGCATGCGAAGGACATAAGAACGTTTGAAGTTTATTTGAAGTTGGTCGGGATACACACGCGTTACGTACGTTGACGAGAAATATGATATTTTGGAGGTAACTATATAGTTTATCTTCTTTCTGGCATAGGCCTATAAAAAAGCCAATATTGATCGGAAATAAAGTGCTTGCTGCACAATAGAATATTGCTCAAAAGTACATACCAAATCGCACCAAATGGGTTCGAAAATTGAAGGAAAAAAATCCAATTCAGACTCCCCCCTGTTCGAGCTTTTAAACAATCTATACTTAAATCAAGAAAATATCAGTATATGCTCAACTTCTTTCTTGCATTGAAAAAAATGGAAATGAAGAGGTGGCTTTTCGATAACATTTTGGTCAAAAGTATACACCAGATCGCACCAAATGAGTTTGATTTTTTTCCTTCTACTTCTGAGAAGGGATGTGGGCACATCCCCCCTCAGACTCCCCCCCCCCCCCCCCCCCCCCCCCCCCCGGTCCGAGCATAGCTCGGACGGCGGTGCTGCGCAGGGTTATATATTGTACATAGGTAGCATTATATAATGAATGACGATTCTAACAAAAGCGTTCTCTGCACATGAAACGTGGCCAAAACTGAATTTGACATGGCTGAGTTAGATTGCCATCATTTGATAATGAAAGCTTACATTAAATGTTTAGAAAGAAATCCTATGACACAACAGATTGCTGAACGTGATTATTACTATTTCACATCCAATTTCTATATTGGTTATGGCCAAACTAATCATGTTTCACATGGGACACTTTTTGACACGCCCTGTTTACTATCGATAAAAATTTAATAAAAAATGTAAAAAAGAAAAAAGAGGAGTGCTTACACTATTTATCTGCTGAAATGATACACCAATTAATTTCGATAAAATGAAGCAGTATTCAAGTATGATTTACACTATAGTCTGGATCGTCTTCTAAATCCTTTTTTCTGAATGCTTTTTTTTCCATTTTTTTCTTCATATTTGATAAAAAAAAGAAATACTAGGCCTACAATCCGATTAACACTTATAATCCTATCCTGTTGAAATATGATCTGTCTACATGCTGCTGTGTTATTGTATGACAAACGAGTAACACTAGAGGACAATGGAATTCCAACCAGCGTATCATTGTATGATTACAATAATTTGACATCATTAATTCACAGAAATACCTTTCCGAGGACAAGCAGATCAAATCATGACAAGTAAGATGTATATAAATAAATTCATATTAAGCTAGGATTACGAAACTTTACTCGTTCAACAAAATAAACAAACCCAATTGGATGGACTTTAATGATGTCGTTGATAAAAAAATGGATCAGATATCATATTAATGACGCGATAGGCCTACGTAAAACATGAAAAATGCCGTAGAACATTTTAGGATGATTCCAAGATGATATTAAACAGCAAGTCCCAATGGTTTGATATTGTAACCTCTGACATCTCGATTCTTTTACACAGTTCAATCATGTAAAGAAATTCTATCGCGTATATCAAATGTCCGTAACACCTTGCGTGTTAAACTACTGCTTGCAATGCATGTGTATTATACAGGATGAATACACAAAATGCACTGTTTTGAAACGACCCTTAGCATCTTAGCCTGAAGTGTACATTGAACCATATTATGGTTGTTAAATATTAGTTCATCTTCTGAAGACAGGAAAGTAATCGACTGAAAAATAAGCAAAATGTGACAAGTTTTATAAGCTGACCATTTTTCCATCGAGATTTAATACAAGACAATTAGACAATAACAACAAATATTACCAAACACCGGTGAATCTCCAAACGAAAACAGTCCACGTTTCACTAGCATAAAGTAGGGTGGTGACTGGGGGATGGTGAGGCCTTGTAAACCTATAGCTTGGTTGAAAGTCGTGTGCCTCTAACGCTCCCAAACATTTATAAGGCAGAATTTGCTATTCTGCTGTTGATCCAATCATATCTATGTGCACCGCTCTTATTACGGTACTGCCATTGTAGACAGGTGGATTTGGCCACCACGTTAGGTGTTATAGCAGTGTAAGACCCCAAAATATTATTTCTTTTCCATTTTCCATTTTCATGAAAAATTAGTATGTTTTGAGATGGAAAATGAAAAAAATGAAAAAAATATCTGTATTTATGTGAATTAATAACATGATATCGGCAATTATTTCTATGTTTAAGACAAATTTTTAAATGGATTTTCTCACATTTGACTTTGTAACCAGTTTTCGGATTTCAAAAAGTTGTGGAATCAAAACTTTACCACCCCTATTGGCTTGAAAATTGGCCAGAATATGCCTGTAGCTGTGATCAAGTTAATAAACCTAAATTCAATAGCACAGAAATTCCATGTTTTAAAATCTGGGGATTTATTCAGAATGGGTGTGTACTTTTGAATGCTATCCTAGTGTGTACGTAACCTACTCCCCACTTAAGTATGGGGAAACGGATTCATTTACTAGATCTTTGCACACGAGCTTTAATTTGACACCTCATTCAACCTTGTGTGATATCCGGTTGATGAGCTACATTTTTTTTTAAATTTCAGCATTAATATGCATAACAGTATCGTTAAGTACTGTTATCATATGTTTCTTTACATGGTGATAGCATCAAATTGGTGTGATGTTTAGTTGCAGGGATCACTGCTATGCACCTGTATCGTGGGCTCAACATAAGGCTCTCCTACTGGTGCTGCCTGATGCATTACTTCTGTCTTCTTTATACTGATAAAGACCAAAGTTGTCGTATGTTCTGATCAAATTGTCCATGCTGCTGTATATCAGATTCTGAGTTGGTATTGAGGGCACAGTCATCAGCAAAGAGCAGGTCCTGGATGTTATTCTTGACTTTGGTCACAGCATTCAAAAAATATAGATTGAATACGCTTTATATAAATAGCAACTACTGCATGGATCAATGCACACATCAAGGTCACCATTCGTTTACATCTACGTGTTTAGCAGTTATTGTGTTTTAAAAACCAACAAATGTTTAATGTACTTTCACTTCAAATTAATTTAACATAGTTCTGAGCCCCTAAACCGTAATGATTTGTGTTTCCGACAATAAGAGATACGACTTGAATAAATGCTCTCCGTATTGATTTTTCCCCTCTATTTATTTCTTGCGTGCACACTATTTGATGCTAACAAAAATTACCATTATGATGATGACGGATGATGGATGATGGTTGTTGAATGATGGATGGTAGATGGTTGGTGATGGATGGATGACGGATGTATGATGGAAGGATGGATGGATGGATGGATGGATGGATGGATGGATAAATAGATGGATGGATGGATGGATGATAGATGGTTGGTGATGGATGGATGATGGATGTATGATGGAAGGATGGATGGATGATGGATGGATGATGGATGGATGATGGATGGATTGATGGATGGATTGATGGATGACGTATGGATGATGAATGGATGGATGGATGGTGGATGGGTGAATGATATGATAATAGATGGATGGATTTTTTTTTGTATATAAAGAGCAAATGTGAATGTGTTATAAGCCCAACAGACATTAACAAATCAATCAATTGGTTCACTGCAACTCAGAAAATAATCCAAAAAAAAACCAAATTAACACAATTGGGATGATGGATGGTTGGATGGATGATTGATGGATGATTGATGGATGATGGAGGATGATGGATGATAGATGGATGGATGGATGGATGGATTGATGGATGGATGATGGATGATGGATGGATAATTGATAGATGATGGATGGATGATGGAAAGATGATGGATGGATGGATGGATGGATGGATGGATGGATGGATGGATGGATGGATGGATGGATGGATGGATGGATGGATGGATGGATGGATGGATGGATGGATGGATGGATGGATGATGGATAGATTGATGATTGTATGATGGATGGATGATAGATGATGGATGGATGGATGATTGATGATTGGATGGATGGATGATAGATGGATGATAGATGATGGATGGAGGATGGATGGATGGTAGATGGATGATGGATGGATGGATGATGGATGGATGGATGGATAGATGATGGAGGATGGATGGATGGTGGATGGATGATTCACTAATAAAACTCTATTGTACATTTCACGGACATAAATTATGCTAATGAGCTCATTAAATGACGTCACTCGCATCATCGGGTTTTCCCGATGATTGAAATACGTTGATTGAAATTCTAGGTCGAGTAAAATGATGTTCTTATTTGTTGTCTGTGAGCTTTTCTGATTTTTTTCCCGTATTGGAATATTTTTTTATTGAAAATAGACAGTTCAAAGTAAACGTTGGTTCCAAGTTCAACTGACAGCACATGTATTAAAGGCGACAGCAACGACAATATGCAAGCAACATTTGAGAAAAAACGATGCCCGACTTTGCAAGAAAGTGTACGGGGAAGTGTACGGGTGAACATGACAAACCAAAACAGCCTAGTAACTAATCACCTCCGTGGCGCAATTGGTTAGCGCGTTCGGCTGTTAACCGAAAGGTTGGTGGTTCGAGTCCAGCCGGGGGCGTTGTTACTTTTTGCATTTAATGCAGATTGACAAACAAATCACAGTAAAAATATAATATTGACAAAATCACAGACCACTTACACAAAAATCGCATCTGCGCATGCTCCTGTCGTGATCGAAATCCGCCACACAAGCATTGGGCGAGTTTTATAAGTGTGATGGATGGATGGATGGATGGATGGATGGATGGATGGATGGATGGATGGATGGATGGATGGATGGATGGATGGATGGATGGATGGATGGATGGATGGATGGATGGATGGATGGATGGATGATGATAATGATATAGATATTGTTGAAAAATTGTGTCTTAAATTGTGATTTAAAGGCCAATAAGGGTAATTCGGATGTTGTAACCGAGCCCACGAACACCCCCCCCCCCCCCCCCCCCCGCTCCACCATGACGATTTAGGTTCCAATAAGAGCACTTTATTTAGCAGAGCGGAGGAGACCAGAACAAGATGGATTGTCAAATTCAATAAGTTAATTGATAAGGGACCGTTCATTATTTATGCTGGAGGGGAGTTGGGTAAACTATAGGGGGGGGGGGGGGGTCATGTGACTTTCATATGTTGAAATAGGGGGGGGTATGTAATTTTTTATTCTTAAACAGGGGGGTTGTGTAACTTTTTTAAACTATAAAGATGGTGGTGTGATTGGGGTGATTTTAGAGGCTATTTTGGAGTGTAAATGCAATTTTTTTTTTGCGCTTCGCGCATATTTTCTTAAAACATATCGACTTCAAAATCTGTTACTATGAGATGACTTCTGTACAGCAAATCTTTTGTGCCTCGGATGATATTGTGGAAAAACATCTTTATAATCATCAACGGTCGAGAGTTAGAGCCACGAGGGGTACAATGTAACCAAATCCAATTTTATGATTTAAAAAAATGTGATTTATTGCTTGCTTCACTTCGTTTCAGCTTTGCACCAATGCTCACAAAAGTATCTATAGAACGTTTTACTGGATTATAGAATGTAGGCTAACTTGTTTGGGTTATAAAGACTCACAAAACCACCAAAAATGTATAAATATGACACAATTTCCACTCGCTACGCTTGCCATTACTAATTTCACACAATAAAAAGAAAGGCCATCATAAAATTATTGGCCGTTTAGATAGGGCACAAACAGAATTTGCCAATGTATCCATGAAAAAAATTCCAATGGTAAAGACTTCCCCCATAAGTATGTGACAAGTTGATTTTTTTCAGGGAGAGGGGGGGGGGGGGGGGGGGGGGTGTAAAAAGCTACTGGTTAGCAGGGGGGTCATGTAATTTTCAGTTTCAGCTGTAGGGGGGTTAGGTAATTTTAACATACAAGTCTCGAATTTGTCCCAACGCCCCCTCCACCATAAATAATGAACGGTCCCTAAATGGGTGCAAATCCATTTACGTGTGATATCAACTCAAAATGGGCCAATGAACTCATTTAGGTTTGATGAATCTTAATCGCTTTGAAAGTTTTTGACATAAATAATGTATAGGCAGATAAATGGATGCCTCAATTATTTAAACAGCTATCAAATTGTTCATACACGAAGTGACGTTATTATCATTTTATTCAAATAACCATCTCGTGATCATGGTGATGCAAAATTGTATAGTATTTTCAACATAATAATGAATTAGGTCTACCCTCAGTAACGCATTCTTCATCCATGCCACCATGGATAACACGTTATCTGCCTTAGTATGGGGCATGTCAGTAATTGCGATAGATAGTTGTACGGAATCGTCACTAATACCTGTCATCAAAATACCTTCAATACGCACAACTCGACAGTTATATTTTGGCTTGGACTAAACATCAATTTCATTAGATCTGTACGGCGATCTCTGAAGACGTTGATAGACACATCATATCCCTTCTGTTTTCATTCGCGCTAGTTGTACGGAATCGTCACTAATATCTGTCATCGAAATACCATCAAGTTAATTACGGATGACGCTTCCGCACGGAAAATTAATTCCATCTTTTACGCACCTCAATACAGACAGGGAAATGTAGATCGCGTCATCTACAAACTTATTGTCTCGTGATACATAACCAAGCTTGGCATAGCTCCTTCATATATCTCATACACGATTATGATTTGGTCATATTATGTTGGCTTCTTAGTTAAAAACCAATAACAAACATGCTGTCCAGGATTTCGCCCGATCAAGATCACTTTACCGATTCTGTAAAATCGTAGTAATCAGAAAGCATGAGAACACCATGAACAAGGATAAGGAAAAGTGGACAATTTCTTTATGACATCTAAAAAGAATCCGTATCCAAGCAACCAAACGAAAGTTACAATTACATCCCAAAAGTATTTCATGGAATGGCAAGCTTTTTAAAAACGCGTAGGACTCAGTCTAGACTAGATAAAGGACCTTTACGCGTAGGACTCAGTCTAGACTAGAAAAAAACGCGTATGACTCAGTCTAGACTAGATAAAACCGCGTAGGACTCAGTCTAGACTAGATAAAAACGCGTAGGACTCAGTCTAGACTAGATAAAAACGCGTAGGACTCAGTCTAGACTAGATAAAAACGCGTAGGACTCAGTCTAGACTAGATAAAAACGCGTAGGACTCAGTCTAGACTAGATAAAAACGCGTAGGACTCAGTCTAGACTAGATAAAGGACCTTTCATAAAATCTTATTATAATAGTCTTGATTATGAGCATTTATCACGATCGCATTTAGCTACGTTCAATCTGCATTGACCTTAGGGTATTTATGAGCAAATTTCAATAAACATTTGGTCACCAATCTTTCATATTATACTGACGGTTAACTTCGTTGTTCGACTCGTTGGTTTCTCTTTTGACAAGACGCAATACAATTATTATTATTATGCTAAAATAAGGCAATTTGAGAGGAAGCATCCGGTAATATACAGGATGAGTAAAAAAACCTGTACTCAACTTTGGAATTTTATTTTTTAAGTGTATGCACACATTTCCCAGACATTTTGGCAGAGCGGTTGTCTCATTTAGATTCCAAAAGAATTTCAGTTGGTTAGAATTGGTTGACGAAAAATGTTTTATGCCCATTTAGATAAAAGTGTACATTTTAAAATACGAACAAGATTTGTGATGTTTCTCATCATGAATAAGCTCTTTTGAACACTATTGAATAAACACCGGACGCCCTAATCCGATTATCACAAAAGCCCGATTTTACTTTTGCTCTGCTGAATTTACGAAATAATGATATTGTTTTGTCATTATTTTGCATTTAAAGTATGAAAATAGTATCTGACCAAGACTGTTTTGTCTTATTAATTAGCTATTGTGTCTCACGCATGTATCCACTTATTCATAATTATGGAACATTGAGTACAATACTCAATATTTTCAATATATAAATGCAGTAACTTAATCAATATAGTCATAACTGGATAACGGTACCGTGAAATGTTGAGCTACTTTTGCTGATAACAGTAAATAAATGCAGCTATTGATTCAAGCATTGGTTGCTTGCATAATTATTCTGGTAAGAAATATTTTACATAATTATTTATACTACTTTGAGTACAGTTATAAGTTGTAAAAGATGCAATATTATGTCACATGCCATTATAATTCTACCCCTTCAATATTATAGAGATGGGCGGGGGTCAATCAGATCAACAGATGGACATATAAAATCCATAGGGAATTGTGCAATGAGATTCCTGAACAGTAAAAGAGACTAATCTAAATCTAAAATAGAAAACAACTTAGATCAAACACATAGATCTAGAATGATAGCGGCAACATGACACTATAATATTACACAATATTCATGATATTGCGGATATTGCTGTCACTGATTATCACTATTGAAACTGTAGATGTCATCTGATGTATTAAGTGACTGTCTCTTTGTGGTAATCATTGATGAATATAAACAATCTATTTGTTATTTCTAGGACAGGTCACTTTAATATCGCAACAACTTGTGTAATATATAAAAAGTGCAATTAATATTTAGGTGTCTACGAATCAAACAATTGAGGTTGTGTACATGTCAAGTAGCACTCATACGAAATGTACTTTACCACGAATAACTGCTATCTACTGAAGATGTACTTGGATACGTAAGATGGACGGGTGCTACTTTACCACGAATAACTGCTCTACTTAAGATGTACTGGGATACGTAAAATGGAAGATGTACTTAGATACGTAAGATGGACGGGTTCTACTTTACCACGAATAACTGCTATCTACTTAAGATGTACTGGGATACGTAAGATGGAAGATGTACTTAGATACGTAAGATGGACGGGTGCTACTTTACCACGAATAACTGCTATCTACTTAAGATCTACTGGGATACGTAAGATGGACGGATGCTACTTGAAACGGTCAATCATACAGTGCTTGGTGTTAGGACGTTTATCATGATCGACTCTTGCTATTTTTTATTCTTCCACTTATTTTTAAATTTCGGCTATATCAATGCAGATTATTTTTGAAATATAGTATTATATTATTTCAAGTTGCTTCGCTGTACATACAAGTATTTCAATTTTTTAATAGACAAGGTATTAAATGACGTGTTGGAATTCTGACAAAGTGGTAAGTAATGGGGTCAACATGCCGTGAGGTATAGGAAATATAAAAACAGAAACACCATGTTGCATGACTATGATACTTCCGCAAAGTACGCTTTATTAACTTTTATAAGAATGCCAGGTAACTGCCGTAAGCTCGGAACAAAATCAGTGTTCCAATTGATGTGTTATTATGTTATTATGGCTCGATCGAAGGTAGTGATTTTATAGTTGAAGTATTTCAGATGCTACGCAGTAAAATGTGATTACCTTAGATTTGACTATTTGTGCTTCGATAGTCATGCTGTGCCCATTAGTAATTCAAACATTATGTTGTTATCGCGACCAAGCGTATAATATTGCAAAGGTGGAATGCAATTTCAACTAGCTAGATAAATGTCCCTGAGAAATACTACTTGGTGAAGATGTATCCCCTTGTGTTAGGTATGGTTGTTTGTTAGGAATAAGCAGTCAATGCAAGTTTACAAATCTGGCAATGTTTCCAAATCTGGAAATACATTGCCTAATCAGGGAAGATTGCTTTTGTTTGATTGGTTATTTGTGTGAATTGAATAACTACTTCAGTGAGGTGGATGCATAGCTACACAATATCGTAACAAATATATTGCATAGATTACATTTTAGGTATTTATTTTCGCGACTCAAAATCATAACCACATATCTTAACAATACATTGTTATTTTTGAGGTATTTATTTTAGCGACTCCGAGTCTCCAGGTATATTCGCAAAATTAAGTTAAATGATTGTGGGTTAGGTTTTTTTGTGTGCATCTGGCGTATTCATTTTAAGATAGGACATCAAAGTATTTTGGTAAATCATGCTTACAAAATATTGTTTTAAGTTTTGACCAAGGCTTATAACTTTTGACAGTGAGGTTCTATTTGCAACAGATGACTTGATATAATTGTACCTCCTACTAAACACAGACATCCTATACGTGTATATGATTTAATCAAGTTTGAGAACTTGGTATATAAGCATAGAAAGTCTAAAAACAGTATGATAAACTATTCAGGTTGTGGTAAAAGTTGTATAATTGGTCATTGTTTTTGGTGTTTTAAATTTATTTAAATACATCTCTACATTGGCTTACATTGAATATTTATTTTTTTGATTTCATTTTTCTTTTCTTTTTTTCTTCTTTTGTTTGAACGTTATTCTTTATACTATCGATACAAAACTAAAAATAAATCAATAACAAAATAAAAAGAGTGCTTACGTCTTGATTTATTTAGTACATTTGTTGATCAAATCAACGAACTATAGATCAAAATTGTATATACATGTAAACATAAATTGTACACAAATATTGATATTTTGCAACAATATTGATATTCAAGTATAATAATAATAATAATAATAATGCATTTATAATGCGCCATCTATCTAGACAACCTATTCCGAGGCGCAAACATTAAAACAAATAAAAACAAACATTTAAAATATAAAAACAATTACATAAGTCAATCAGTCAAATCATAAGTATGTTTAACACTAATAGTCTGGATCGTATTCTAAATTCTAAGAGCATTGATCATAGTTTATAAAATAGAAATAAATCCTATCAACAATTTTAATCCTATTGAAGTTTAAGATATCAGTTGTCCATGTTCTATTATGATAATTGTATGACAAACAATACCATTGTTTAGAGAACAATGTAATATCAGTTTATCATATAATTACAATAATTTGACATCATTATTTCACAGAAATACTATTTCGAGGACAGACATAACAAATCATGACAAGTGAAATATACAAATCAATTCATTGAGCTAGGATTAGAGAACTTTCTCTTTCAACAAGTAAACAAACACAATCGTTGACTGTAAAAATGGGCCAGATTTCATATTAATGTAGCGACATGTAGATCTAACTGTATTGTACATAAAAATTCCATTTCAATGAAGAAATACCGTAGGAAATATAGCACTAGTAGACTTCAAGTCACAATGGTTTGATATTGTAAAAGCCGACATCACGATTTTGGGATTATACTCATGTGCTCAAATAAACTGATGCTTCAATTATTTAAACAGCTATCATATTCCCCACACAAGACGTGACGTTATTGTTAACGCTCATTATATCACATGATATGATCATGTTTTATCATATCATGTGTCCGTAACTCCACACCTGCCACTGTGTAATGGGAGGATATCAACACGATACTCTATCTTAAGTTTCTTCTAAATGTTTGAAGTCAGGCAACTCAGAGCTCTGTCAAGTTTAATAACACATGTACATGTTTAGCAGTAAGCATGGTAAGTGGGTAAATGAACGTCTTGATATGACTTCTTAGTGACTCTTCATTTCGAAGGTTAGACTTGAATGCATTGTATTAATTCAGCTGCCGATGGCAACGGAAGACTGTCAAGTCTATTTTCTTTCCGTGTCCATCTCCACGCTATGAACTACTTTGCAGCCACCATTTGTTCACATGAATAAATAATTGCTAGGAGTATTAACGTGATTAATAATAATAACATTGATGAACAAATTTGATGAAAAATGTAAGGGATGTTGAAAACAGGATTCAAAGTGTAATGATTTGATTTCGTCTCTGACAATAGGGGATACGACTTGATAAAATGTTCACAGAAAACTATTCGTGCGGATTCCGCCCCTTCATCCTTAGTATCCTTGTTTAGTATTCCAATTATTTCTTGCGGGCACTTTATTTTACCCTTCCCTTGCTGCATGATAAAACTACCTCGTTGTTTACGTTATGTATTAATGCAAAATGGGTCAATGATCTCGTCAAGATTTAATGACTCTTAATCGCTTTGAATGTTCTTGATGCAATTAAAATGAAGTTGCTCATGTACTCAAATAAAATGATATTTTAATTATTTAAACAGCTATCATTTCCCTCGCAAGACGTGACGTCATTGTCAAACACGCTCATATTTCACGTCGTTATGAGCGCGAAGATAACGTACTATTGCTAACATACACGCTCATATTTCACGTCGTTATGAGCGCGAAGATAACGTATACTATTGCTAACAAAAGTTCATCATTAATAGTAAGAATTATATAGTAAATTATATATAATACAAAAATAAGTTATCATTATGTACAAACGGCCAAAGAGAGACCCTACACGCTGAAGGTGTTGACATTGTTGTTCTCTATACTTTGCATTATTACAATTTTCAAACTCAATCGAATCACCACAGACGTATAGGATTTATGTGAGTAAGTAAGAGATATAATGATATCAAGTCATCTGTTTCAGCTTGTTAACTTCGGCTGTATGGTATATGATGAGTTCAACACTGTGAAGATGAAAGGTGTCAAATGGTTAAAAACAAAGGTTATACGGCGAAATCCTGTGTTGGGTTGGTTCGGTCCTGTCATGACTGACAGCTCGTGACCTTACAGATACGCCATAGATAACGATTTTCAGCAAAGGAGTAACAATCACGGAAAGGGTGTCCAGTAATCAGTTTTATTTGACCAATCCACCGGGAACGGGGTCTGCCTTTCTTTGCCTTCCCTTCAATCATGCCTTGCATGATCATCTTCTCTATGTTGTTACCCTTGCGACGTGAGATATGGCCAAAGTAGCTCAGCATTTGGGTGTTGATAGCATGAAGAAGTCGTTTAGACACCTCGATTTCTTCAATAATACTGGCATTGGTCCTTCTCATGGTCCATGAGATGCGAAGCATACGCCTCCAACACCACATCTCGGAAGCAGCTATTCTGTTTTTGTCAGCTTTTGTTAGGGTCCACGTCTCACAGGCATACATGTCAATTGGAAATACAAGGGCTTGAACAAGCTTGGTTTTTGTTGCTCTGGTTATTCCTCTGTCAGCCCAGATCTTGCTTAGGTTGACCATTGCTGATCTAGCCATTGCTAAACGGTGTCTAATTTCTTGGCTGCATCCACCCTCTTTGGTAATCAGGGATCCAAGAAAGTTGAATTTTGACACTGATGCCACCTCATTAACATCAATTATGAGAGGCTCTCCCACACCATCTGTGCCTATGGACACGATCTTGGTCTTGCTAACGTTTAGATGTAGCCCACGTTGTTCACTCTCCACCTTGACTTTCTTCAGGAGTTCCGCCATCTCTTCTATATTTGTTGCAAACAGGGTGGTGTCGTCGGCATAACGTAGGCTGTGTATTTGGTATCCACCTACTGAGAGCCCCTCTGGCTAATCATCCAATGCACGTCTCATTACGTAGAGGTGGCCGAGCGGTCTAGCGCGCTGATCGTCGGTCGGGAATATTCTTTCAATCACAGGATCGTGGGTTCAAGTCGCCTTGAAACCAGGATTCTTTGTTCATCCCAAAAAGTTCCTATCTAGGTCGGAAATTCTACAATCAAGTCTTAATTCAGTTAGGTTAGTTTATCGGATCTTCTTTCCGTGATTAGCTGCGGGGTTAGCTGATGATCGATTTAATTGTAGAATTTCTCCTC
The DNA here is from genome assembly GCA_035610835.1 of Ophiura sarsii. Taxonomy (NCBI): domain Eukaryota; kingdom Metazoa; phylum Echinodermata; class Ophiuroidea; order Amphilepidida; family Ophiuridae; genus Ophiura; species Ophiura sarsii. Next base: position 568,615 of record CM069443.1, read on the forward strand.
TACCCCATTCGCTGTGTATAACGTGCAGGTCTATACAGTGAATGTCAGTTGCGCCGTGGTTTCGAAGAGTCACGTAAAGCCGTTGGTTCCGTGTATTCAGACGCTCACCCTGAACACGTTGAAATAGTTGCAGACCTTATCGTAAAGAGTAGGGGATCATCCCGGGTCTGTTACCTGTCACAAAAACTCATGTCCCTAGGTTCCAGGGGCCGTGGCATCATCGAACTGTATAGTATACACTATACACTATACACTATGTTCTGTAGCTATGTATCAGTGATGATGATGATGATGATGATGATTACAGACCTTTATGTCGACCTTTATGTCGGCAATATTCATCATTACTTTGATGATATTCCAAATAATTGTATCCTTATATCAATACAAAAACAAAAATTACATCATCAACCAGTATTCGTTTTTAGAGGATGAATGCGTTATCCAAGTAGCGATATTTGAAATTGCACCCCACTTATGGTATGTAGTATTACACCGGGACATAAAAAACATGTGTTTGATAATTTTCTATTCGGTACAACAGACCGTAATTGTCAAATCCTAAGAATTGTATTGGTAATCACAGTCTATTGCTTAAATACGCAGATATTTTCGGAATGGTCCGTCTTCAGTAGACAAATAATAGAGCACGATAAGTGCTGCACACCAACTGCGTTACGTTTTCAAACAGAACACTTGTGTTTCTATTTTCGATTGACATGCATTCCTTTAGCTTATTTTGGATCGTCTGGTGCATGAATCCCGTCGAGATTCGAGACTATCATCATGCCTATCTAATATTACCTCAATTATCCTGGTAAATTTATCAGACAGATATGAATCTCCTGAATGAAGGAAGACATGTGATACTCGTAGATCCGTAATCAGCAATCTGTGAACAAACTAAATGATGGCAATGCTTTATTTGTCGTGATTGGTATGTCTGCATAGAGATTTCTGTAAAATGAAGATTTTATCGGACGATATTAGTACAGTCCAGGATCTGGGACCTACACTTTTATCATTGCTTTTAATGGTAACGAGTAGGTATCACATTAAGTATTCAAATTATTAAAATGTTTAATATGTTTTTGAATCAACATGTTTCCATTTGACCTGTACCAGCATAAGAACTATTCCAGTAGATGTTGACAGACTCTTGTTTTCCTCTTAGTCAATCTGAACAAGCGCGATGTAAAAGGAATACTGGTAATGTGTACTTTAGGTCCTTGATACTGGTATACTAAAGTGCTCAACAAAAGAAAGTCGTACACTTTGTTTAGGTCAATTAAAGTAACTTTTGATTGTTTTTTTACCAAACAGGCTAGATAGACATTTGGATGAATCTTTTAGGCACATTTTGATACCAAACATAACACCTAGCAACAAAGATAAACCATGATTAGCGCCATTTAAAGAAAATTAGTCACTTTTCAAAAGTCACATTTTCAATTACTGCACGGGAGGAAAATGTGTGTGTGCGAGGTTCACCCCATTCGTGACACTGTTATTAACCAGGATTGACCGGCGGGCAATCGATCACACAGTGCAGCCGTGTACACTACCTTGCGCTGGGCGTACACTTAGTGAGCGGGATATTTGATTCCGAACATAAAGGGCATTATGTGCTTGTTAACAATTGGTGTTTTCTTCCGCGTAGTGTATTGGAAGTGTGACTTTTGAAAAGTGACTAATTTTCTATAAATGGTGCTAATCATGGTTTATCTTTGTTGTTAGGTGTTATGTTTGGTATCAAAATGTGCCTAAGAGATTCATCCAAATGTCTATCTAGCCTGTTTGGTAAAAAAATAGTCGAAAGTTACTTTAAATGACCTAAACAAAGTGTACGACTTTCTTTTGTTGAGCACTTTAGTATCGTTCAACATGGTCAATACCGGAACATAAAAGTTGCCATCGCCAGTATCGCTTCTGGCATGGTTTTATTGTTCCAGTATCTTGCAATACCGGAACACCTCAAATGTGTTCCAGTATCGCTCGATACTGGTACATGTAGAATGTTCCAAATAGCGATCGATACTGGAACGTTTTGTTCCAGTATTGTTCCAGTATTGCTCGTTTTGTTCCAGTATTGCTCGATATTGGTAACATTATTAACAACATAAATGCTAATTTCTTGTATTACATTCGAGTCTGGGACCTAAAGTACAGTACACTTTTCCCCTAAAATATTTAACGTTCGTCACATGACATGCATGAACAGAAGTGATTATTTTGTGCTATACGTCCACACTCCTGGAAAGAGGCCATTAACCAGTTAGAGTTTTAGTTTATACATTTATTTGACTTATTTTACACGCAGCATTATCATGATTATCAAAATGTGTTCCCGATTGACTCATTATCAGATGGAAAATTTTGTCGACACATAATATTCCTATGAGAGAGTGTTTCATAAATAACAACCAATGGCTGTAATTATCTCGCCGTAAGCTTATAAATTATATACCTTCACTCAGGTAATTAAATTACGATGAGATTGTCGACATGGGAACTCTCGTACAAGGAGAATTCCGATCAGAAACAGAAACTGTAAAGAAATGAAATGTTCATGTACATCAAAAATACCTTTACAAATTCTAAAGCTCAAAATTAAAATAGGCATTTTATGATTGTGTTGTGTAAAATTGTGCTTTCTAAAGTCACCTAATAATGAAGACAACTTGATAATTCATTTATATATTGATGACTTGTGTATCTCATGAGAGACTATAAAATCTTACATAAACTAAAGGAGATAATTAGTAGTGAAATTATTAGAATGAAAGTTCATCTGTGTTGGTGATAAATAATATGAAGTTAAACTTTCGATCTCAACACAAGAAATATTTACCTGGAATTTTCAGGTGTTACTACACCTTTCATCAGCAGACTAATGACTCGTCTTGACCTTTTGGAGGTGTGACGTCAGAATCGGGTCATAGACTCTTGGTAATTTGTACCTGCCCCCGTCTTTGTTGAGTGATGGTTGGGTGGCTCTGATGTAAATAGCCTCCTTGACACCTCTCTCGAACCAACGAGGATCCCTATCCAAGATCTTGACTTTGTCTAAGTCAACACTGTGTCCTGGTGACTCAATATGGACGTGTTGGGATACCTCGGACGAGGTGGAACTAGGACGCCTGTGCTCTAGAAACCGGGTCTTTAATGAACGTTCGGTTTCTCCGATGTATGATTCGGAGCAAAGACCCCGGGTAGTCTGACACTGACAAGGGATCATGTACACTGGGCCTACAGTGTCCTTCTTCTCAGTTTTGTCTTTTGTTTTCGGTTTCTAGAGCACAGGCGTCCTAGTTCCACCTCGTCCGATATATGATATGGTACAAGCTATCTGATGTGATAACCAATCAATTATATTATAACATATGATATGGTACAAGCTATCTGATATGATAACCAATCAATTATCTTATAACATATGATATAGTACAAGCTATCTGATATGATAACCAATCAATTATCTTATATGTGGAGCTGACACACATCTAACCTGAGACTAGTATTTGGTATACCTAGTCTCAGCATCAAACACCAACACCATTTGTACGAAGTTTACTCTTATTCCCGAGTTCTAAGAATTCTTGCTATCTACTGAAGACGTATCTATGATTAATCTCTGGTTATAATATTGAAAACCTCGAGGTGTGATTAATCTCCTGGGTGCATGTACGGTTATAAGATGATTAATCTCCTTGGTACATGTACGGTTATACGATGTTTAATCTCCTGGGTACATGTACGGTTATAAGATGATTAATCTCTAGGGTACATGTACGGTAATAAGATGATTTATCTCCTGGGTACATGTACGGTTATAAGATACTTAATCTCCAGGGTACATGTACGGTTATACGATGATTAATCTCCTGGGTACATGTACGGTTATAAGATGATTAATCTCCTGGGTACATGTACGGTTATAAGATGATTAATCTCCTGGGTACATGTACGGTTATAAGATGTTTAATCTCCTGGGTACATGTACGGTAAGATGATTAATCTCTAGGGTACTTGTACGGTAATAAGATGATTTATCTCCTGAATACATGTACTGTTATAATATTGAAAACCACGAGGTGTGATTAATCTCCTGGGTACATGTACTGTTATATATAAGATTGGAAACAACGTGGTGTGATTAATCTCCTGGGTACATGTACGGTTATAGATACTTAATCTCCAGGGTACATGTACGGTTATAAGATGGTTAATCTCCTGGGTACATGTACGGTTATAAGATTGGAAACAACGAGGTGTAGTACATGTACCATACTAACCATGAAATATTGTCGATATTCATGAATAAATCTTACTATAAATCTGGAAACGGTGTGTGTGGGGGTGTTTGTTATCCTTTGTACTCCGTTAGTTTTGATCAAAGTGTCTAATTTGCATGAAATATAGAGGATTTAACGGGAGGTGTGGAAAAGTATATTCCAGTGAAATTGGTTAACAATTGGCTCCACAAACAGCAAAAAAGAAAACCGCTCGAATTTGACTCAAAAATGCCATTAGAATTGCACGATATTGTGCGATGCGCGTATAGACACTGGGACGTAGGTCTGTATCAATCAATCTAGCACTCTCCATCTAGGGGATAGATGAAATGTGGCTTAAAATGAAGCTAATATATGCCTGATCAATATTTTACCTTATCCCACGTTCGTAGGTTGCACATTATGACCCTAGACCTCGATTTAGGGTCAAAGGTCACATGTGTTTCAATGGGAAGTCAAAAACTAAATTTAACATGGTAAAAAAACTAAAAAATGAGCTATTGACTATAAAAAGTATGTTATATTGTTGGGATAAGTGTTTTAAACAAAAAAGTCAATCATAGTTTTTGAACTGTGACCTTTTGAAAATTACAAGTTGGCCAAAATAGACCATTTTGGTCATATTTTCGCAAAATTGGCACAAAAATGACATGATATCATCATTAAAAAAATATTTTGACTCATTATGAATTGATAAACCATGTTATAATGTTGGTATATAGATGTACCTTACATTACAACACATTTCAAAAATCAATGGTATGTTGATGCCATGGCAACCAGCATTAATATCCTTCAAATCCTTTAAAATTGACTCAGATTTTACCCATTTTCGATGAATTTGAAGGATATTAAAGCTGTTTGCCATGGCATGCGGACACCATTGACTTTTGAAATGTCTTTTAATGTAAAGTTCATCTATAAACCAACATTATAACATGGTTTATCAATTCACATTGAGTCAAAATATTTTTTTAATGATGATAACATGTCATTTTTGTGCCAATTTTGCAAACAAATGACCAAAATGGCCTATTTTGGCCAACTTGTCTTTTTCAAAAGGTCACAGTTCAAAAACTATTGATCTACGATCAAAGTTGTGATTGACTTTTTTGTTTAAAACACTCATCCCAACAATATAATATACTTTTCATAGTCAATAGCTCATTTTTTTGTTTTTTTACCATGTTAAATTTAGTTTTTGACTTCCCATTGAAACACATGTGACCTTTGACCCTAAATCGAGGTCTAGGGTCATAATGTGCAACCTACGAACGTGGGATAAGGTAAAATATTGATCAGGCATATATTAGCTTCATTTTAAGCCACATTTCATCTATCCCCTAGATGGAGAGTGCTAGAATTGTTTTCTGAAGGAATAAAACATGCACGGCCTACAGTCTAGTACTACCATGTAATACCACGCGTCGTGTGCATATTTGCGCAAGGACTAACCTATGTCGAGTCAGTGGCGTTTTGCGGGGGTTAATTATAAAGCAGCATGATTTCTTTACTCTTTTTTTAGGGGTGAAGCGGGGGTAGGGGGTTAATGAACTAAGTTGGCATATGCCAAACAATCCATGGGACCGAGGGTTAATGAAGTAATGCGATTTGAGAGGTAGGTAGGGTTAATACAGTAGCCACGGGAAATGGTTTAGGAGGGTTATGATTATAGTGATGTATAACGCATGGGGGGGGGGGGGGGGGCTATGAGGTAATTAAACATGTTAAACATAATGTAGTTTCTTAATAAAGGGACACAATGTCATGTTGAATTTTTTTAAATTTTAATTAATTTACTTCAGAATTCAAGATGAACATTAAAAATTGCCATTATTGTTGAAAGAATTGGAATTTTCTTTTTAACAAATCCATGTGTACTCACTAGTATCGACGTTTCACAACCTACTTCTCTGGTTGTTTCTTCAGGAATGAAGATGTTATTGATCCAGTGTTTCTAGATGATTTCTGGATCAGCTGATCGTATGCATGACTAAGCTGATAAGCCCCGCCCCCGTCATTGTTCATGGCTGTTTCACCTCTTCTCCTTATCCAGATGGATTCCCGTATCCATCTAGTGTATCTCTCGTTTTCTCGGTGTAGGATTTTTGCCCCCTCCCAGTGGATAACGTGGTTTTGGTCTGCGACATGATCTGTGATGGCAGACTTATGTTGTTCTGATGTTGATGCCTTTCTTGAAGCGCGTGTGAATGACTTTTTGCTGACTTTGTCCGACTCGGTTTTGTGTTCTTTCATTCGAGTGCCAAGCTGTCTTCCTGTTTCTCCCACATATGTTGATTTACAGTTTGTGCAGGGAATTTCATATACGCAGCCGGCTGTATCGCGAATGTCCCGCTTATCCTTGGGGTGAACCAACGCCTTCCTCAACGTTGAGTGAGGTGTCATAGCAGTCGCGATGTTGTGTTTCTTAAACACACGTTCAAGACGTTCAGATGTGCCCTGGACATAAGGTATTACGGCATAACCATTGGATTTCGTCAACGAGAGATACACTAGATGGATACGGGAATCCATCTGGATAAGGAGAAGAGGTGAAACAGCCATGAACAATGACGGGGGCGGGGCTTATCAGCTTAGTCATGCATACGATCAGCTGATCCAAAAATCATCTAGAAACACTGGATCAATAACATCTTCATTCCTGAAGAAACAACCAGAGAAGTAGGTTGTGAAACGTCGATACTAGTGAGTACACATGGATTTGTTAAAAAGAAAATTCCAATTCTTTCATTGTAAATTTCAATCCTGATGAACTTCTTCAAACATGCCATTATTGTTGTTTCTACTAAAATAAAACCCAGCAAAACTTGATGAAAACAATGTTTTAAATATGTTGGAATACCACCCTTAACCATGCAAAATGCTGGTTGCGGCTCTACCAGCATTTTTATATCGACGTTTTGTTGTAGAAAGAGGGCTGATTTTTCTTAATCCTTATAGGTGTAAGTTCATACATGTAATACAATTATAAAAATATATACAAATCCCAGTTTTCATCATATATTTTTGTTATTGAGGGCGCTGCCTCCACCACATCTCTTAATGCCCCTTTAATTAGGGGTTCAATAAGGTTTCGGAGTTGTTTATCTTGAATCGACAACGGTAAGACGGGTTTATTTTGCGAGGGCAGCTTTAGCTGCCCGAGCAAAATAAACCCGTCTTACCGTTGTCGATTCAAGATAAACAACGACGAAGACCTTGTTGAACCCCGTTCAACAACGACCAAACATATTTACATCATTCATATGTGAAAAACTTTTTGGAAAATTGATGAAAACAAGTAAAAAACGTGGTTTATAGGCTTAATTTGACATAAAAAGAATAGCTGCTCTTTAAAAAACGGAACAAAATGTTTACGTTATATTATAATTAGGCCCTTATTTGGACATCGTCCGTTCCCTGTAAATGGGCGAGGGAACTTCTGAATGGGATGGGTTACAAAAGGTAAACATTAGAGAAGACAAATTATTGCGCAAGTATTATTGTGGGATTTAAAATATTTTGTAAATAGCATTTTATTCACACACCACCTTTAACATTCAGAGAAAAATTAAATCAAGAATGCGTTTAATTTACATAACACATTTTGATATATGTTTACAGAATATTTGTATCAAATTAAACACACCCCTCCATTTCAATAGTGGTACGGTCCTAATAGATCTGAGGGATGTCATTTCACCGCGCGATGATACAAAATCGCGATTCTATTGTGCTGGGTAGCGACCGTTTAGGCTAAAATTGTGGCTTTAGGAATGATCCTTGACATATGGCCCTCGCCAAAAATATTTTCCTCAGGGATATAGCTACATTTTGGTATATAAAGCTGTTTGCCAACTTTAAGGATCGCATAGCGAAATGCATTTATACGCCGAAAAAACGGGCGAAAAAATGAACACATTTTGCGAACATTTGTTGTTTGTTTACAATTTTGCATCGATGCATGGTTTCCAAATAAGGTTCGCCATCCTATTAATTTGCATATGAAGAGTGGGTTTATCTCAAATCAACAACGCTTTGTTACTGTACTTAAGGTATGGGGGAGTTGTTGAATACATTACAACTGCGGACATGACGACGTTGCTTCAAATACAGAACCCGCAGTTTTGTGCCAAATTTGGCGCGTTTTTAGACGACAAGAGAGTATGCGTACCGCCTATCAGGTGCCAGGTTTCACATACCGCCTGTGGTGCCGCGTTTTACAATTATATTCCACCGGAGTTTATTTACAACTCATGAACTCAAGTTTTCCAGCAATTTACATCTAATGAATGAACATTTTTTTGTATCAAAGTAATACTTTTTATAGGCCTTTACTTACTACCATCTGAAACAGTTTACCAACATTTGCCGTTTATCATATAAAATTACATGATTTTCTTAGTTTCGATCTGATCATATCGAAACTAGGTGCTGAATTCGGCAGTACGCTATCGTTTTACTCACGGACTTTCGCGGCAAATCTCAACCCGGAAGCCGTTATTTGCTTATTTGGCATGAAAGCGATGTCGGAATTGTATGACATTTTGGATTTGGGCTATGTTGATGATTATCTTTACGTTATTTGCTCATTTAGTATATTGATACATCACTCAATGCCCCTTTAACAAAGATAAAACCAATACATATAAAGAAATAAAATCCGAAGAAAAAAATGAGAACGAGTGCATACATTAATCTGATCTGAGACTAAAATACCTAGTCTCAGATCTGATGCTGAACGACTTGGGTCGTGTGAAATAAGTTATCCCATCATCTACTCGGCCGAGTGCACCAATGACGGGTAACTTATAGGGAGGTAAGCTACCTCCCTAGTATAGTAGTTATGCTGTAACTGTAGCGTAACTTACTAACGATGTAATTCTTAGAGCACAACTGGCGAATAACAACAGAATAGTAACTAGCGAGGTAAATATCCACATTAATCAGCATCGTCCCCTTCCAAAATTAATTGGCGCATATGCGAATTATTAACCTATAGTTTACTGTAAAATTCTGACGTGAATGGTCCTTCGTAATATTTAAAATGTGCCGTCACTCGCTAGGTCATAGGTGAGTGTACATAAATAATCACGTTGAGTTGGCCTGCGTTCCGGACAAAAAATGACGGCATTTGTTTGGCCAAAAAATTCGAATTTGTTCAACGCTTTTTCAAAAATAATGACTATCATGACATTACAAACATATTTTGGGCGAGGGGCACATACAAATATTGCACCAAAAAGCACAATTTTAATCACAAACACAAACACCCGATGGAAACAATTATATACAATTATAACACATCTCTTTACACAAATACTTCCGTGGCGTGGATACCTTGTCCTTCGCTTGTTAACCGCAGAACCCCGGTTCGATCCCCAGACTACGCCCGACACGATATGCTTTTTTTTCTCGTTCTTCTAGTTCTACCCTTCCACTCACAATAATGTTGAAACTTCACTTTATGATTAATAAAAACAATAATAAGTTTATTTATTTAGTCATTATTTAAGATCCTTGGACAATTAGTACATTTTGGTAAAAATATGACCCAAAGTCGGTGCGATTAATGGGCAAAAGGAGTTGATCTAAATTTTGACTAAAAAAAATCACAAAATTGCATGAATTAATTTTCAAAAATATAAAATCTTTCAGCTTATGAGGGGTCACATTCCATTTCAAATAGACATCCCCTGGGCATGCAAGCGCAATTGGTCCTTCAGCATCAGCGAATCATCCCCTCCAATATTCACAACAAATTTACGCTACTGCTAGAATCGACTGACTTGTGGCATAAAACGCCCCAACTTACTCTTCGGTCCGGTCAGGTATAACATTTAGCGTAATTTACCCGCCAGTTACTAGCCTAGTAGCTTACCCCGCATTGGCGCTCTCAAAATTTTAGGTTACGCCTCAGTTACTAGCGAGGTAGCGCTATTCTTCAGCTACCCGTCATTGGTGCACTCGGCCGTATCTACTAAAACTATTATTATTGTTCAAGCAATATTTATTATCTCTCCCACTCACTAGCCTTTCATCAAGGCTTTGTGATCACTTGTACAACAGTGTGAGCGCCCTCTGTGAAAAAGGTACTCCGCTCGGCCTCCAGCCTTCGGCGGTCGACAGGTCGGAATCCGCCTCGCTTCGCTCGGCGCTCGCCAGGTAATTTTGCGATGTGTCTTTATTCTTTAACAAAGACTACCCACTCACCTTAATATGTTGAGACTCGCAGCATTACCTTTAGTTATATAAAATGTGTCAACTAGATACCGTAAGCAAGGTCACAGGTTGAAGCTTGGATGGCATCTTGTTTCTCTACAAATATGTGACAGCTTGAAGGTATATCGTTGTGGTGTATTAATACACTACAACGATACATTTTGTCGCCACTCGCTGAAATGTGATTAACCAATGAATCGGCCCAGTATTGGATGTGCTCTAATATTACAGTCATGACTGTGGCCAAAAGGGGAACAAAATAATACCGTGATTGTTGAAAGGTCTCCGTGGATTTTAATACATGTTCAACATAAAAAATAAACAGCACTACATTGTTCTTCAAATAATCATGATGTATCACTAAATTTGTATTCGTTTGATTAGTATCAGCAATAATAACGGCAGTCATCTGATCTAACCCATACTGACACTCTTCTACCATATCTTGAAGCTAATAATAAAATGTCATCATCAATGATTGAAGCAAATGGCCAAGGCAAGCAATAGGATAAAATTGCACTATGATGAGACGTGATAAAATATCTGTGACACACAGTACGAGGAGCATGCAGGAACCTTTTTGAAATTAATGGCCTTTAATCACCTTCGAATATTCGTGACTCCTCTCGACTAAATCAAATATTGATACTCAAAAGCCATCATAATAAATTGATACTTCAATTGTTTAAACGATTTCCATGTGTCAAGTCCATGTCGGGATATAACCACGAAATCACGATCTTCGTTTTATAAGCACAACTCCATTTGGCGTTGTGTTTGCATTGGAACTATGTGGGGGTGTGTTTGTAATAATAGAAAAGCGATTTATCATAACAAACTCACTTTACAGAGAGTTGCCAATTATCATTATAAAGCCTAATTGGCTGAATCCCACGATTTTACATATGGTCACGCGTTATGAACTCGCCTCCCCAAAGGGTGGTGCTGTTACATTTTTTTAGCTTCATGCTGTCATTTTCCTCAAATATCTTTAAAACCACAAAAGCTATCTCAACAAATTTGGTATCATTTTAAAGCCCTAATAACAAGGTATCTAAGCTATCTGCCTGCCAAATGGCAATGGTATAGTTAATACAGGAAGGGAGATACAGCTGTTTGATGTTTGGAGACCAGGGATGGTGCTGGAAGGGGTGCTGCCGGAAAGGGTGCCGCCTGTACAAACTCAATGGCGATAATCCCATGCTTTGTTCTTTTTACAATAACTAGTCATCTCCTAATGTTACAAACACCATTATGGTCCCATTTAATAGGATATTTAGCAGTCTTTAAGTATGTGGTTCAACATACTTGTCAACTATTTGTAGCAACTAATTAATTATGGATAAGACAATGATCATCAGCTTTCTTCCTATTCGCTAGTCAACATGAATAATCAGCCTCAATTTACCGGATTTATAAAATGACTATAACAGAAAAAGTATTCAACCTATGATAGCAAAAGTATACATTTTTGGAAAGCTTGTAACTAGAGGAATTCAGAAATGCAGTTTATATCAGGGAAGGGTTCATCCCTAAACAAATATTTCTGAAAATTCTAAAAATATATAAAATAAAAATTTGAGATATCACTAGCCGGTATAATTACCATACCGACGTAGTCACTTTGACAATTATATATCATCTAATGGGTAAATTCATAAGGAATTGAAATATGTAAAAAAATATTGATAGGGGTAGGTATAAAAAATGTATGGATCTCAAATTAAATATTAAAAACTCTGATATTTTCCCGAACATTTCCGATCATACCATTTTAGTTCTTGGTCGTACTATAATTTTAATGGCATATTTGGTTTCCTCATGCAATTTTCCTTCAGAAAATGTATACTTTTACTACCTCAGGGGGTATTACAAGCAAATATAAATGTGTAAAGTTAAAATCATGTCGCGAAAGCCAAAATCTGTGTGTAACGCGAAAGGAGGCGAGCTTAAACACATGACCCTATACATCTGTAAATTGTGAAGAACAAATATGATCTGTGTTGCCCCTACGCCTTTCGGATCTGGGCGTACAGCCATTTTCATATACATCTGTAAATGGTGAAGAACTAAATATGATTTGATTTGATATTTGATTTGATATAATTTGAGTCCTACGACCCTGGATAACCCAATAAGCTTATTAGCTTATTTCCATTGGGGTCCGTTAGATGTGTGAAAAGATACAGACCGGGATGATCCCCTACTCTTTACGAAAGAGTCTGTAACCTTTTAACGTGCTCGAGTATTGCTCTTCCGATGCACGGGACCACCATTTATACGTGACTTCCGAACCACTGTTTTTTGCTGCCATTAGGAAATCGTCCGAATCATTTCGCTTCATTTACCAGGCTACCGACGGCGCACACAGTATCAGCACTTAGATTGTAATATTCGTGATCTGTGTTGCCCCTACGCCTTTCGGTTCTGGGCGTACAGCCATTTTCATATACATCTGTAAATGGTGAAGAACTAAATATGATATGTGTTACCCCTACGCCTTTCGGTTCTGGACGTACAGCCATTTTCATATACATCTGTAAATGGTAAAGAACTAAATATGATATGTGTTGCCCCTACGCCTTTCGGTTCTGGGCGTAGACCCATTTTCATATACATCTGTAAATGGTGAAGAACTAAATATGATATGTGTTACCCCTACGCCTTTCGGTTCTGGGCGTAGAGCCATTTACATATACATCTGTAAATGGTGAAGAACTAAATATGCAGTGGCGTAGCTCAGGGGAGGGGGGGCATGGGGGGGGGGGGCAGTTCCCCTCCCCTGACAGAACGTTTTTGTGCCCCCGCCCCCCTTTGTGCCCCCGCCCCTCTCTTTGGATATAGTGTTTATACGCGGGGTAACCATTTAAAAATGACCATTTTAGCTTGGTTTTTAAAAATAAATGACCATTTTTGTTAAAAATCTGCTTAAAACCCTGAGGATTGGCCAAAATTTGTTGACTATAGTGCTTTTTTGACTGGGAAACTTTGTGTCCGTGCGAAATTTTTTGACTTCACCCCTCCCCCCCCCCCCCCCCCCCCCCCCCCCCCCCCCCCCCCCCCCCCCCCCACTTACGTGAAATTCACGAGGTGACTGACTTGGAAAAATTTTGGGGCAACCTTTTAAGAAAATTTTAGAAATCTTGCCCCCCCCCCCCCCCCCTGAAAAAAACCCTAGCTACGCCACTGTAAATATAATCTGTGTTGCCCCTACGCCTTTCGGTTCTGGGCGTAGAGCCATTTACATATACATCTGTAAATGGTGAAGAATTAAATGTGATATGTGTTGCCCCTACGCCTTTCGGTTCTGGGCGTACACCCATTTACATATACACTGAGACCATAATATGGTCTCAGATATACATCTGTAAATGGTGAAGAACTAAATATGATATGTGTTACCCCTACGCCTTTCGGTTCTGGGCGTAGAGCCATTTACATATACATCTGTAAATGGTGAAGAATTAAATGTGATATGTGTTGCCCCTACGCCTTTCGGTTCTGGGCGTACACCCATTTACATATACACTGAGACCATAATATGGTCTCAGATATACATCTGTAAATGGTGAAGAACTAAATATGATATGTGTTACCCCTACGCCTTTCGGTTCTGGGCGTAGAGCCATTTACATATACATCTGTAAATGGTGAAGAATTAAATGTGATATGTGTTGCCCCTACGCCTTTCGGTTCTGGGCGTAGAGCCATTTACATATACATCTGTAAATGGTGAAGAATTAAATGTGATATGTGTTGCCTCTACGCCTTTCGGTTCTGGGCGTACACCCATTTACATATACACTGAGACCATAATATGGTCTCAGATATACATCTGTAAATGGTGAAGAACTAAATATGATATGTGTTACCCCTACGCCTTTCGGTTCTGGGCGTAGAGCCATTTACATATACATCTGTAAATGGTGAAGAACTAAATATGATCTGTGTTGCCCCTACGCCTTTCGGTTCTGGGCGTAGAGCCATTTACATATACATCTGTAAATGGTGAAGAATTAAATGTGATATGTGTTGCCCCTACGCCTTTCGGTTCTGGGCGTACACCCATTTACATATACACTGAGACCATAATATGGTCTCAGATATACATCTGTAAATGGTGAAGAACTAAATATGATACGTGTTGCCCCTACGCCTTTCGGTTCTGGGCGTACCGCCATTTTCATATACATCTGTAAATGGGGAAGAACTACAGTCATCAAAAAAAGTAACTATACAGGTAATAAATGGGCTTCTTACTCCTAATATATATATCCTACTTAAAAATAATAAATAATAAAGTTGTTAAAAAATGTGTCTTCTTTAATATGAGATATTGCATGCTAGGATCGGGTGATTATTGAGGAAGTGGCACTCAAAAATGTAAGGAGAAGTCCGATTTTCATTTTCACATTTTTATTTTCTACACGCGGACCAATCTACGGGTACCTTATTGATTACCGGTAGTGCAATCGGGGATGCATGCGCAGGTTGAACAGTGGCCGTATTGTTCCGATGGATCAATACGCCACACACACGCTACCTGTCATTCTCTCCCCGTGAAATTGTGACTTTACCTTACATTTTGGATTGTCACTTCTTAAATATTCAACCGATTCTAGCGTGCCATATCTCATAATAAAGAAGATCATTTTCTCAACAACTTTATGATTTAATATTTCTAGGTAGGATATATATTTTTAGAGTTAAAAGTACATTTATTACCTGTATAGTTACTTTTTGTTGATGACTGTAAATATGATATGTGTTGCCCCTACGCCTTTCGGTTCTGGGCGTAGAGCCATTTACATATACATATGTAAATGTTGAAGAACTAAATATGATACGTGTTGCCCCTACGGTTCTGGGCGTACACCCATTTTCATATTGTATGGGATAAGATAAGAAAACAATTATCAGATGTGTGCTTCGAATTATAACCATACGGACGTCCCATCATTAGTGTTTCATAATGCTTTATTAAAACAGTACAGCAAACCCCACGTGCCCTCTAATAATATCTTGAGAATAACTTACGAGACATTATCTTTTCTCATACCGTTATTTTCGTTTAGACGAAAAATGAACAATATGTTATCTTCTGAAGATAGCAAGTAGCCTATTCAGAATTGCTTTTGGCATTTCCGGAGTTGAAATGATACTTAATCCAGTTTGTCCGAATCTATGATACATAATTGATTACTTTTGGAATTGAAACCGATCGTAAACATGACTTTAGAGTGCTGTTTCTTGTAAATAAAACCTCTAGTCAAATATAATTTCGCTTGGGTACATCCCTATTTTTGCAACGCAACAATGGACCGTTGTCGTGACTTCGTTAATAATCGTATACTCCATCATGTCGTGGAGGGTATGTCGAGATTACGACACATTTTCTAAAATCGATTATGATTATGATAACTCAAATCCACCCGTGAGCTTGTCTTAGTGATGAGATAAAGTGATTTAAAAATAAATTATGTGTATACAACTGTCACAAAGAAACAATTTGACTGTGAAAGAAATAACTGGGGAAATTGATAATCAATGATGCAATGCTTAATCATGTTAATGGGACGTTTACCTATCTACACACATTTCAATCATCTAAATGGCTTCCAGGCGTAAATTGAAATCTAACGTATTGAGATTATAATGTTCAACATGTACGTAGGACAATCATGACAATGGAGTAAATTCTCATTTTAGCTCTCAGCGCGAGTAGTATGTCTACAAGCATATTTTATCGCGAATGTTAAATACAAAAAAATAGCCATGTTTCTACGATTTTATCTAATCAGACTTAAAAATTCCACTCAATATATGCCTTCGTTAAATCGGTGGAATGTCCTAAGCGAATACGGTTTGTGTTTACTGCATGTATTTACAATTATTTCACGATAGCCTTTTTTTTATTTTTGACTCGATAAAAACACTACTGTTTGTGTATCAGAAACAGGATCGATCGCATGACACATCTCGGACAGAATTGAGAAAAAAAAATCGTAATAGGCCTACTCACTTAATGATTCCTATACAAAATTCCTTTCGTGTAGACATTGGATAGACATTGGATCCTCCGTTACAGATCATTTTCCCTTAACCTTAAGGTGCCAATTCTCTCCAATAATACTAGCACGTTAATAGTAAACACTCCATCAAACAATTTGGTTGTCTATTGATATCAATTAATGTTAAGTATAGAATTATACACAAATCAGAATATAACCATTAGTAAATGTTCTTTCTCATAGCATTCTTATGCACCAATCATTTATAATGTAAAGACTTGTAATTTATAGATAAATGGGAGATAAATACTGTATATTATCAGTAAACATCTCGCATAAGATCATGATTAGCGTGCAAATCAATCGATATGCCAATCAAGTGTCTGCTTTGATATATTTCAACATATCGAGGGTTTAGTGAACAAAGTCCTATCTGCAATGGTTGCCATTTGTTAGATTGTGTCTGCACAAGGACTTATCTCAAAACACCCTAAAGGGATCACACTATAATAAATAGAGCTCCATACACTCTTAGAAGGTCACGATCAAATATGAGACGAAAAGGATCAATTTTGATCCAGAAGCGGTATCACATATGAGCTTACCCTTTCCGGATCAAAGTGATCCGACAAGCAGGATCAAAAAGTTTGATCCGAAATGGGATCAAATATTTCTGTCAAATGATACTGAAACAGATCAAAATAATGATCCTTAATCGGATGTACCTGTAGCTTATGATCCTACTCCAGGATCAAACTGAATCAAAGAAAAAGTGAAAACATAGGGGGTCATCGGGTGACAGATTGTAAAAACAAGCATGCATGCAAGGGTCTTTCGGTGACACCGGGCCAAAAAAAGGGGGTATTTTTGATGGAGCCTGGTGTGAAACCTAATATTGATTGAGTGCCCCCACCCCGGGTGCACACTGCAGACTATATATCGAGTGCAGTAAGCTTACTACATCGTGTAGGCCTAGTACATCGCAGTGATCGTGACATTTTGTGAGGAGCATTTTGACCGAAAATCGTACTGATGGCACTGGTCAGGTACAAGAACTTTGTTCACAAGAATAGAGCATGTTCAAGCATAAAAAATAAAACTACTTTACTGACAAAATCATGTAACATTTTACAGATTAGACTGGATAACTTACCGCGGTATTTCACCCTTGTTTCAACTGTGGCGACCGAATTCAAAAGATCGTCTGCTTGTCGTCTATCGGTTTGCGAAAGAGTGACGTCAGTCAACCAATGAACTGTTTCATCGAATTGATCCGGAAATCAGATCAAAGTTGATCAAGGTGAATTTGATCCGTTTGTTGATATCTATCTGGAAACGGATCAAAACGATCCGAAAACGGATCAAAACGATCCGAAAATGATCCTTAAAGGATCAAAACAAAGTGAGCCGGAAATCTACTCATGTATTTGATCCTGACCTTCTAAGAGTGTAGGGATATCTCCAAAAACACTGATATGTGATATAAAAGTCTGTTTTAGACCACTAAATTGCAAAATTGGACCTTGTAGAGTGATTTTGTCTGAAGATGATCACATTTCCTCACCAAAAAGGTGAAACAAATAGGCGGGTGAACCTGCTCGATTTGTCAAAATACGCCCATGGAGTTGAT
Organism: Ophiura sarsii; assembly: GCA_035610835.1. NCBI lineage: Eukaryota > Metazoa > Echinodermata > Ophiuroidea > Amphilepidida > Ophiuridae > Ophiura > Ophiura sarsii. Next base: position 586,773 of record CM069443.1, read on the forward strand.
TACCTCTCTGACGAGCTTGGAAATGCCGCCGTAATCGTCAATGTTTCCAGTAAATACAACAAATGTGAAAGATCTCTCAAAATGTATCTAGATGATATTCACAGTTTATAGTCAGGGTGCATGAGGTGATGTCCCATTAATCATAATTAATCAAAAATCATAGGCATTTACGCAATTATATTACTGTCAAGTCTTTTTTAATTCAGGATTTTGCCATGCATATTTTCCTATTCTAGTTTTAAACACCGCCCATAAGGGTAGGTGATACTCCATTTAGTGTAGCCTAGTGCCCTTAAGGAAATTGATATTGTGCTGAACGTACTTGAAATGTACTAGAATAGTTACCTTGAATCATTTGGAAGATGTTGTGATCATTTTAATGATATTTCCATGTTGTTATAATTATTTATGAGTGGAAATTGTCATGTATGGATACCTGCTATCTACAGAAGATAGCAAATTTAACATAGCAATATTACATTTTGTGAGGACAGCTACAATTCTAAACAAAAATCCTTTTTGTTTAGACTTCTTTTTCATATTAGGGATGCAATTTCCTACAAACTTGGTAAAAATGATATAGTCCCTTAGTGTTTAATCTCACGAAATCCATTCTCCAATGTGGAAATGAAATATAAGCCACTGGTGATTCACCAAATACCACTTCATTTAGAAGTCCTTAAACACTTGTCCAATAAAACAATGCTTGGGGTCACTCAAGTGTTACAAACTTCTTTTACCCGTTAAATTTAATTAAGGAGAAGAATTATTAATGATTTGAACACCCATAACTAATAACAGTTACACCTGAAAGACACACTCGATTATATTGAGTAGACAAGAGATTATGAGAATACACAAGTTTCTTTCAAACAAGCTGCAATAGCACACACATTTTTAGCACTTTGTCGAAAAGGTGAAATCGCCATGTTTTACATAGTGGAGTGTATCTTGAGTTTGATAAATCCGATATTCATGATCGTAAATTCTAATAAAATAGTACAGTATGACAAAGATGATTTTAAAACAACGGACCTAATCCCATCGATTTTGATGATGAAAAAATGTATTGAACTTTGGACATTGATGGGTACTAATCATTTTGGGACAGCCTGTATATGCTCAACTTCTTTCGTGCATTGATGAAAAAAACAAAATATTTGTTGGAAATGAAGCGGTGGCTTTTCGATAACATTTGGTCAAAAGTATACACCAGATCGCACCAAATGAGTTCGAAAATTGATGAAAAAAATAGAATTAGCCCGGGGCACATCCCCCCTCAGACTCCCCCATGTTAGAGCTTTTAAACCATCTATTTTAAATCAAGAATATATCAGTATAATATGCTCAACTTCTTTCGTGCATTGATAAAAACAAAATATTTATTGGAAATAAAGAGGTGGCTTTTTGATAACATTTTGGAGGGCGGTGCGCAGCAGCACCGGACCGCTTTAAATGGTACCACCATAATTTCATTTGTTTTGCCCCCGCCCCCCCCCCCCCCCCCCCCCCCCACCCTAACATTTTGCTGGCCTGCTGGCATCAAAGCAAGTGACCATTGCAATAATGTTGATACTTTTTATAATCTTTCTGTTGAAGGTCTTGCGGATTTGGATCGCCCTGCACCGAGTTTATCACGGTGTCTCCTTAAATGCGTCCATGTTGAATGAAATTGGGGATTTTTCTAAGTATAAATAAATAGGTATTTAATTGTTTTGTGCACTAGGCTAATCCTAAGCCAGAGATTGATTTTAGCATGATATGCCATTAATGGGGATGTCAATATTTGCTTTCGCATATATATATGGCACTCATTAGACCTGTTGAAACTCAATGTTTGTAACACGTCCATACAAGTTCCAAAATATTGGGCAATTCAATTTTCTAGCAATTTAATGATCTGGTTATTACAATGATTTTCTTGGCGGGCGGGACACCCCATCTTCCCCGCGATATAATACTATTAATAGGCAGTTCCTATAATAGTATGTATTGTTGTTTGGATAAATATATTGAATATAATCACTTAATCTGTAACGGACCGCTACACTCTCTACCACAATAACAACCGGACATGCATCTCTTAACCACGTTAACATGATGGAACGTGTTTTATAAGCAATTGGATGAGACTACATGTATGTAAAAGTAAAGTATCACTTTTACTTTTCATGGATAGGATTAGTTTGTTTCAGTTGTATTCATAAGCTCACACTTATTCTAACCAAGTGAAATTGCTGTGCTCCGCATAATATATTGAGAATATTTAAACAAGGATACAGTTCTTTTGAGAGTGATCATTTGATGTCTCTTCAATATGACTAAATCGCATTATGTACCGGAATTGTTTGACAACAAGGAACCTGTTACGGTAAGAGGATTTCGTCAAGAGTCACGCGACAAATGCTAAATTATCATCTCAAATGCTCAAAAACTCAACGTTGCCTATCTTCAATTCGATTAAGTGTACGATCAAAGGCAGGACGGTGAACTCTGATGCACAAAAGAAAAGCATCCAATTTCAAGTATGAGTGGATTAAAGTATATATTTCATAACAACTACTAGCACTGCAAATATATTTTGTAAATCTATTATAATTGCGTTTTATACAATACACTAAAGTGGATTACTTGTTAAACTACAGATTATAACTTTCACCGCCTAGATTGATAACGTTATACGAAAGTTATTATGGAATTTACTTCAACAGCAAATAGATGATCTAGGATGTTATAATGGCCCGATTGGTTTTATGAAGATAAGCGGTTCAAGTGTATACTTATTGTAATACCGTACGGAACAATCAACTTCCCTGCTGGATACAGCTTTAACAACTAGGATACAGCAATTAAGCTTGAAGAGCCATCCAACTTTCAGCAATATATCAAATGATTTATCATTATTATCTTGTCACTACATGCACTATTATAGTCTACGGAGTAACGGCTGCTGTCCAAATATTACATTGATACTTTACTAAAACAAGCTATGATCTGACATTACAAGGATCTCAGTGATACGTTATCTGTGCATTGTCACAAACATTATGATGCTGCGACAAGTCTCAGATGAGATCAGACTCAACAGACGAACTCTATGCTACTGTGATATTTCAGTTCAACATGGGCATCGCTCTCTCAGCATTCAGCTTTCATAAATTCTTGGGGAAAGCATCCGCGTACCTTCAAAAAGTAAAATCGCTGTAGAGAGCAAGACCACTGCATCTGCTGAATGGATTCAGATATAATTTCTCCTTTAATCCCACTACATCCATTGGATGGTTTATAGAAGAGACTACGTCCTAGGATAAACCATGCTCCATCCATTGGATGGTTTATAGAAGAGACTACGTCCTAGGATAAACCATGCTCCATCCATTGGATGGTTTATAGAAGAGACTACGTCCCAGGATAAACCATGCTCTTCTGAAGTTGTTAACGCCAAGGTGTTTCTGATTTGCGAATGCATCAGCTCAACTGTTGTGTATATGCAATACCTCGGACCATACCTTCATTCAGTGCCAAGTAATCTGGTTGTTTTGAGAAAAATAATTATCTCCGTTGAAGTGTTCTGTGTGGACCTGCACGCTTGGGTCCTAATGAAGGGGGAAGACTGTGTGCAGGCCTATACCCTCGTAGTTGAGGATCACACCGATGACAGCAGTATGGCTGATGCTAGAATAGTCATATTTGGGGCTAGTGAAGTCGGAAAGTCTGGTAAGTTAATAGGGAGGCCTACCTTATGAAAAAATGTTCACTGTTTTATCATATTTTTCCTATAATGTATGCGATGCAATCTTATGGTCGTTCCTCAATAATAAAAGCAGATAGGTTAGATAATTCAAACCGTTACGACAAACAACAGTTGCGGCACCAGCCTCATTTTTTTTTTGGGGGGGGCAAGACTTTTCTTTAGGGGGGCCGCATGGAAAAAATGATGCGCGTACATTTTTTTGTGCCATTTTATGCTTAAATGGTCAAATTTGGTTTAATACTAAATAGTTTGTAATGAAAATTCGCGCTTGCGCGCAAAATTTAGCTGTTTTATGCTAAAATTGTCAACATTTTGTCTTGGTATCACATGTTTTATATAAATGTGTCTTTGTAATTTACATTTATATTTTAATGTATCTCTTTGAATGTATTTACATATTTTTATAATATTGTAAGTGCAATGCAATTTGGCTTGTAAGCCACGATTTTGTATTTTTCAATAAACCAATCCAATCTATAATTAATCCTAATTTAGTAAGAACATGTGCGCACAGCGCGGAAAAAGGCAAGAACTTATTCTGGGGGAGGGGAATGCCGCCCCCCCCCCCCCCCCCCCTATGGTGCCGCCACTGTACGACAATATACCTCCCTGATACACGTAGCTGTAAAAATGCTTTGGTTGACTTTACTCACATTTGGGCATGCCGGTTGATTTAAATACACAACCAACCAAGTGCTCTACATGTATATGAACCCCGTCAAAAAATAAAACTTCATGACAAGGAAGGAATGCATTGCAGTTGATCAGATTGTGTTGTGCGTCTATGGAGAGAATCAGGTGGACATTGGCTAGAATTTAAATTGAAGATGACATTCCGTTGCTTTTTGTGTAAAAAACAAGAAGCCAGCCACCACAGCGACCACTAATAACCCGCCTACAGCATCTCATTGTACTCTGCGTAAAAACATTTAACTGTCATTATATTCTGGTAAATGACTAGTTAAATGACGAAAGTACTTTAGAGATCATACAGATCATAAATAAAGTCTACACTGCAATAAGTGTTATGGCCATGTGTTTTGAACTCGCCACCCTTCCCGTTGCATGTCCAGATTTTTACATTTTACACCTTCTGAGATTCGAATAAGCAGATATTGCAATAACTACTTGTTCTACCCCATAACAAGTATATATTTTCTAAACGGTAATCTCACAAGGAATCTAAATATGCGATTGGAATTTGCATAGGACCTGATGGTAACATGTTGTGATTAAGAATATTCAAAGGATATCGATTTTTTTTCTTCATATTTTGATTAAAGCTCAATATTTCTTTTATTCCTAATCCAATCATCATTTTACTGTGCATATTAGTTCCTCATGCAATTTACCCATCAGAACATAATGGTTGTCAATGGTAACTTGTTGAAATATACTATATCGGGAAGTAAATGAGGCCAAACGTTTACATTTCAAATTTATTAGAGTTTACACATATATTTTTTGGCTATTCACCCTATCCCATTTTAAGCGATATTTTTGAATTCCCCTATTTGAGAGCTTTCCAAAAATGTATAATGTTGCTATAATCGGTTGAATAATTTGTTTGTTATAGTCATGTATGTAAAACCGATGAATTAGGGCAAGTTCACTGTGTAGTGAATAGGGGAAAAGCAAAGGACAATGCAATCGATTCGTGATTACAATTGTTACGTAATAGTTGACACGTTTGTTGAAACAGAAACTTATAGAATATAAAATAATCTATAAAATGAGAGACTGTAGCGGGACTGTAGCGTTCACCAGGCGTTAATGTGTTAATAAATGAATGAACACATCCTATACCTTTACTCCCGCCTTTACTGTACAATCTATAGCATTAACGAGTTCAAGTGATACTTATCCATTACTCAAATTATTTACACTTAGATTTGCAGTGTATTGAAGATTGCGTACTGAATCATCGTGTGGTGCTGATGATGGGCACTTGTGTTACATTTCTAAAATAAGATCGCGTTTTCTATGTTTAGCTGATCAACATTCCTCAATTCGTTTTGGATGTCGTTTGACGGAACCCCGTCGAGTTAGTAACCTATTATGATGGGGCAACATTTTAATGTCTGATCTATCCTGAGGTATAACCATATTCGACAAACATGAAAAGACAGCTCATGTCTTCAGTTTAGATTGTGCAGAGATTTTTTTCAGCGCGTGTGCGCGTTTTTTGAGATGTACTTAAAGGTGTATGTTCCGATCACTTTTTGGGGGCTATGATTTTTTTCACATCAAGATATTTTGATATCAGAAGAATCCCCATATTTTTCTCATTATTTGTAAAATATTAGGGGCCAGAAATGTTCCATTTTTAAATTACAGGCTAATATGTGGCGAATTACTGCCAAAGGTGGTTAACCACCAACCAGTCTGTGTACTACTCAATGAGCATATGTCTTGTGACCTTGTGCTTCTAAAAATAGAATCATGGGAGTTATGCAACTCAAACTTTGGAATGCGACAAAGTTTAAGGATGACCTTTCATGTAAAATAGAAAACATCAAGTTGAACATCGGGCCAACAATCGGAACATCTACCTTTAATATTCGTTGGAAAGAATACCGCCCCCTATTATGAACTCATGTGTCTGTACTACCATTTATCTCTATACTGTACATTAGTGTTTAGCGCTAAATACAGGGTGAGTCAAAAAAAAGTGTACCCTAATTGAAAAAATCAAAAGAAATATTTCTGACCACAAAATCAAGGCAAACAAAACTTTAAATGATTGCGCCATTTCTTTGCTACCATCTGGAAAAATAATCACGCTATTTGATGATACCGTTAAGTAGATATGACTATTTCTGTACATGAGCTGTTTTTTCACCAAAAACACGGTTTTTAATTTCAAGCTTAAAACGAGCTTAATAATGTTTACTAGGATTATGATGTTAAGCATTACACATCTTGTTTATTAAACGAATTAAGTAGACAATAGACTTGTTCAAAATTGTCTCCTAATAGATTAAAACAATAGACAGCTTTAAGGCCTATTTATGACACAATTACCACACTTTAATCATTTCATAACAAAGCAATTGATCCTTTCGCTGTCGGTATTGTAATTTTTTATTGGTCGTATCTTATGAAATATAATGGTCAAGATCTGGAAGCGTGTTTGGACGATTAATTGGTCACTTTTATTCAAAACAGCGTTAAATAAGTTTCCCTCAACCAATCTAAACCAGATAAAATTCATAGTAAAGCTAATTGATTTGTATTTATACCGTAGTAAATTGGTTTGAAAACGAACGAATACTTTTTTCTAAAAAAATCGCTGAAGTTGAGTACACTTTTTTTTGACTCACCCTGTACATGTACATTACGTGATACCGAGATAGAAGCATCCGATCACAATAACGTAACAACGGTAGTCATTGGGTATTTAGAGAGAGATTAATTATGTGAACTATTTGATATTTTACAAATATGGGCGATTTATGTCATGAAATCGTAAACGGTATCATCTGTAATTACTTATTGTACGGTTTTTCGGTGAACTCAGTGGATATTTTTGTCGCAGTTTTCTATTTTTATATAAAAAAAACCAAATCAGACTTTTGACATTTTGACCTTGCTGGGCCAGAAATATACCGGAAATTGCATCTCTCGAAATTATATCACACATTTATGCCCCAAATGTTCCGAAAGGAAAATGCCACAAATGTTATATGTGTATTTCACACATACCTGTAAAATATAATAACTATAGTTTGACAAGAATAAATTGATAAATAGAATAGAATATATATTTTTTTAGCGTACTCTTTGGTCAATGTGCGTAGGGGGCATTGAACACGGTAATGAGTTTTTTTAATTTCTGCACATTCGAACGGAATAGGGCCGAAATGCGGATGGATATATAGTTACTTCATACTGTAAAGTCGCCGTGAAGTTGGTTTTCGTGTGCTATGCTATGACATGTATGAGTAAAACATAACCTATAAAACATAAGCTGCGTCGGCAATAAATAATACAAATAATAATTTCAAAAGTAGAAAATGCCGTGATCATTAAGTATTTCATTCAGACCTTGAACTCCTTGGGTGTTAAAGGGCACTGAGAGATCCAAGAAGTTGAAACTCATAACTTTAACAGTAACTCTCAATTTTCAGGGTGTAACACAACATTTACCACTCTACATAATTATACATTTCCATTGTCATTAAAATTCACTTCTTGGTGAGCGCTGTTTGTGTTTTTCACATTCTTGTTGTTACTGCAGAGACCTTTTCAAACGAATAACGAATGCCAAATCATTTACCATCCATGCTGAAATTATCGTTACAAATAACCTTACGGTTGCAAAATAACAGCTATTTGAACAAAGTCTGTCCCATTTCACTCTGTCCACGGGAACATTGAATACTGAATGATGAATTGCATGCAAGTAATCTAAGATTTGGAGATCCCGCCAGGTGAAACCGGTGTAATTGTTAACATCTTAACTATCTATTCATGCAGGTGTGAAATCAATACGAAATTATAATACCACGAGTGACCTTAATTAGAATTATTGATTTTCATTGGAAGTGTAATTGTCTATGCTCTATGCCTTAAAAGTGACTATGCCATTTAATGTTATCTTGCTGGTCATTTCCCGTAGACTTACCCGTGAACAAAAAGAGTTTGGAGATATTCTCTTCAAGTAGCTATCATTTTGCCGCCATAGCATTATTAACATTGAGATTTTCAGCATAAATGGCCAAGATGATATTTTTGAGGAATATGTAAGAAAAATAAACCAAATCCCACAATTTTGAAAAATGTGGCTTTGAAAAACTGTCAACGTTTTATTGAACCACACTGGTTGTAACGTCGCGAAATCAGTACCCGTGGACAAAGTGAAATGGGACAGACTTTATTCAAATAACTGTTACTTTGCAACCGTAAGGTTATTTGTAACGATATTTTTTGCTCCTGCCCCTCCCGCCAGTTACGTCCCTGTAATTTAATACACTTGAGTCGCTCTCCTTTGTTAAAAGGGGAAAGTCCCTTGCATTGTATCGTCAATTTCATACGTATTCTAATAAATAAGCTGGCACATACAATCCCAAATGTCTTCGGTTATGGTTGGCGAGGTGTTAAGAAACAACTGTCATCACTGATGTCGTACTTGATTATAAGAAAAGCGTGTTAGTATTGGCTAAATGTCACGTCGATAGGATCCCTAATGCATTACGTGCAATGGTTGTCAAGTATAGACTATGAAATAGTCATTTGTTATTTGTGCGATTTGTTTTCCTATTCAAATCGCACGCTACTGCCAACTATAATATCAATAGTTATTATATAGATTTATCGTGAATTCTCATGGAAGTGAATATCCGCACAATTTCGTCCATAAACATGCACACCCCAACCACCCAATGTATATAGGTCATGAGGGAATGTTATCTGCACATGGATCGTTTTGTGTGACAGATAACAACTGAAGTGCTCCATCCACATCATTTGAGTGAATATAACAAATTCACAGTGCAGACATAGCCTACACATTTATCAAGTGAATATCCGCAAGACGTTATTCGTAATTGGCGATTTCAGGCTAAAGAGGGAGACATACTCGATGTGATGTCACTAATCATAACGAAAGCGAGGCCAATCGTGGTAAATTACGTCAAATTATGTCACAAGTGATGTAATTTACCACGATTGGCCTCGCTTTCGTTATGATTAGTGACGTCACATCGAGTATGTCTCCCTCTTTAGCCTGAAATCGCCAATTACGAATAACGTCTATTCGTTCATTACATTAGAGACATCGAGATACAAGTACACTGTCATGATAATGTGGCACTTGTTACTGTTATCTTCATAATAGGGAGCTTTCGATTTGGACGACGGACGCTTCTCCTACGACGGTAAAATGACACCTCGAGTCATGTGCGCATGCGTCGAATTAGCAATCCGCCGGTCGTCCAATTTATGAGACCTGTCTTCAGGCTTTCGATTTGCACGACGGACGCTTTTACGACGGACGGTAAAACCGTCGTGCAAATCGAAAGCTCCCTAAGACAGGTCAAAGCAGTGACAGTTAAGCACTGGTCGAAGACAGGTCCCAGAAATTGGACGACCGACAGATTGCTAAGCCGACGCATGCGCACATCACTCGAGGTGTCATCTTACCGTCGTAGAAGCGTCCGTCGCCCAAATCGAAAGCTCCCTAATAATATAGAGAGGTGCGACGGATAAAGTGTTGGCCAGGGTAAGCGTACTCGTCAACAACATATCGTTAAAAAAATTAAAAAAATTGAAAAAATGAAAAAATAAACAAATTAACAAATAAACAAATAAACAAATAAATAACATGCTAAGAGTAAAAGCAAGATATACCAACAGGGTGTGGGGAAACAGGTAATAACAAGGGAGAATAACGCGATAAAAGAAGATTGCTTGTCCCAGTGCATTTCCGTGTGTCATTGTTTTTGTTGTTGTTATTTATCTGTTTTATCGCGTTATTCTCCCTTGTTATTACCTTTTTACCCACACCCTGTTGGTATATCTTGTTTTTACTCTTAGCATTTTTACATTTTCGAGATATCCTCTTGTATTAGTTTTCTGATCCTTGGTGTGTTTTGTTCCTGGTTTCGTTGGATTAATATTTTTACATTTTATATAAATAAATAACATTTTATTTTGGGAATGAGGCGACATTCCTTTGTTTAAATTTTCGCCTTAACGTCACTTTTCCCGCCTAAACATCGTTTAAACAAAGGACGGAATAAACGTTATAGTTCTCTTTCGCCTTAACGTCACATATAGGTGTATAAAAATAAAAAAACCAGATAAAAAAAACAGATAAAAAAATAAATAAAAAAATAAGCAAATAAACAAAATAAACAAATAAACAAATGAATAAATAAATAAACAAATAGACAAATGAATTATCTAAATTGAGGTTTCTCTATAGACTGAAACCGTCACCTTGACTACAGTGCAACAGAGAATAAATAGTCAAAAGTGCATTATTTCCAGTAAAAAACACTACATGCTTCATGCTATTAACACTAAATTTACCATGTTTACAGGAAATGAAGTTCCCATCATTGTCAACAATTCTGTCTGAGAAAAGGCTCACATTTATCTTTGCTTTAAAACAAAAATCTATCTTAATTAAGCTTATTTATTGACCAAACTCTTTGAAATTATCAATACTGTTTATCTATAACAGACTTGCAAGGTATCAATTTAAAGGTAAAGATGTGTTTAAAACAATGGTCTGAGCAGATCAATAAATATCCCTTTATAATAATTTAACATTTTCTTCCAAACATTTGATATATTTTTAAAAAACAAAAAAAGTGTTGTTTGTATTTTTCTCAAGAATTAAACATGCAATAATCACAGAGAAAGATGTTTATGGTTCGCCAGAGAAATCTTTTAAGCTATTCGTTAACATGTTTGCTGTGTAATTAATTTACGCGCGTAATTAATTAATTAATTAGGCGTTACATGGAATAATTTTGAACCACTTTGTGTATGCCCAATTAAGTTATGTTAGGTTTCAAATTAATCTTTAAATTATGCTTAATAAAATACATGGTCAAGCCACATTTCTCAATTTCATTTTTCTTTTTCTGTTATATATATTAATCAAAACGTTAGATACGTTCATTTTGCAACATTTTCTTACAATAACAATGTATTTTAAACACTATGCACAGACTTGGCAACATTGTATTAATAGTTGTCCAGCCATTCTGCCATGCACGCAAACAATGGAAGGAATATTCAAGGACATTCTCACGCTAAGGGACCAATGTTTTGAAATCCGCGCTACAAAAAACTTGAAATGCCATTCATCTGTGTGCAGTCAAGGGTTTTAAGCATAATGGTGTATGTTACTTAAGGTGGGGGTGTGCTGACATGTAAGCCTGTACATACAGGTACCATCATAAAATACTGTACTAAGTCTAAATAGCAAAGGCCATAAAAGTAAGTAGCCAGTAGCTGGTTGGATTAGCGTGTATGGATAATCAAGTATTGACCAATCCGAAATGAGGTTTAATAAGAAATGTAACAATGCTGATAATCATACAAGGACAACAAAGGGTACTTAAAACAGCTGTTTTGATTATATATCATAGCATACTATGGGTCGAAATGTTCATGGTTGCACAACACTCAGGAGGCCCTATATTTATAATTCAGTATTTTGGCATTTATGCTCTGTTGCACTGTAGTAAGTAGGCCTAATTGGATTCGGTAAGAAAGCATTATCCTGTATGATGTATCCTTAACCCTCGTCCTCCTGAGTAAGGGTTGGGGTACCACTACCCCCCCCCCCCCTAAATAAATCCAAACAGAGATACAGAGTAATCTTATTGTGGTACCATGGTATAGCTAGAGGTCTCCTCTTTCCATGCATACCAAAACAAGAGCAAACATCCCACGCATTACGTCACAATGACGTCTCTAAACATGACCGATCTCAAAATCCCGTTGTATTCGACTGTACAGTGATTTTTTTTTTATAGGCCAAAATTTAAAAAAATTCCAAAAAAGTTCAAAATATCAGAACTTTATAAGTGGGGGAAGTTATGTTTCTAACATACAGTATAATATAAGATTTAGGACCATACAATTATGATATTTTCAAAATGGTGCTCTTTAAAAATTGTAAGGTGGCAACCACCCCGCCCCCTACGCTCAGAATTTGACGGCTTACCCTACTCCCGGGTAAGGTGGTACCCTCAAATTATTTGTTTCACGTCTAAATGAGCGGAAGGGATGTAAAATACATTAGATCACGGTCATAGACGCTGCGCCGTACACTGTTAAAAAAATGTTGTAAAATTAACGGAACAAACCCCTGTAAAATTAACATTGATGAAATTTAGGACTTGGTCAAAAAATTGACAATTTATTTTTGTGTGTAGCTAATGTTGAGAATGTTAAGTATTTTAATACTTAACATGCTTAAAAGCCACTAGCTCAACTTTTCATTTTAGTCAACGATGGCTTAAAGAATCAAGTGTGAAAAATACAGTTTTTTACAGGGTTTTTTAGAAACGGTAAAATACTGTCATATTCCCATCATTTTACAGTGTTTTACATGTAAATTCTACGATGATTTTTTACGGTGTAGGTCACTGTCCTTTGCGTTTTAGCGCAATCGGCGAAAATTCTTAGGAGGGGGAGGGGTGGGGCGGGGTTAAATCTCCTGTTTCGAATAATACGCCAGATGGAAGCTAATTCATTCATTAGGACTCTTTCGGAGCTGAGTGCTATTTGCTTTATCTTATCATCATACAGTTACAAGAGTTTTACATTACCAAGTCCGTAAAGTGGAGGGGTAAACCAACACAAACTTTGCATTTCAGTAGATGTATAAAGTCAAATAAACATATTCCGAAATTTACACTGGTATAGGCCTAAAGAATGTTGAAAGTACGTAAACCTATTGTAATCGAACTGATGAACACGCTAAATTGCCTGTTGAAAAAAACACACCATAGAACATCATATAATAGTCGTCCTTCGTTAAGTTGAAAACACAGTTATTTAAATAAACGAATGCAATTATTTCAAAGGCAGGGTATACCATTACACATAGTTTAATGGTCTGACAATGTTTAAAATACTTGCTATAATTGGCCCAATTATCTTGTATAAACTGTTATTTAAAGGATTTTCACGTACATTCACACGACTCGTGTTCTTTTACTTTTATACACTCCTCACATGGCCACAACCTTAAAGAGGTTATATTATATATGGGGCATCGATTCCGATTTGTTTTTATGATCGTTTTATCGGTCTACAAATTAAAATCCCTTCAGAAGGAGATGTGCCGGCAGTCCGGCACCAGGAAGCAAACATAGTTATTGTAATATTGAACTTTTAATGAGAAGAGAATGGAGATATTTGAAAACACAAGAAATGAATCACATAGCTGTTTTACTGATGTTCATTAAGTTTAATTGTTATTAAGTTTATTATTTGCTAGTAGCAGTTATAGAAAGTGGTAGAACTACTTTTTCCATAATAAAATATCAATATAGGTACAATTTCGAAATCATGTAAAATCATAGACGGTAAAAATCACCGTCTATGGTAAAATCCTAGTCCTATAATTTGTCGCATCTGGAGATAAGTTAAAATTCACAGCGCGGTCAAAATTGTTGACGTAAAAGTACCAATTTGTTTAAACCTCAAAAATGCAAATATTGACCTGTTGTGGATAGCTTTTATGAAAACCCCGTTCATGGTGCACTTTTTTTGAGACACCCTGTATACATTACACCTATCAAAATTGTATACGTGGTTTATACTGCACGCATCAATATGGACATGTTTCGTGTTAGTCTATTGAGAACATTTTGATTCCAATTAAAAGTGGCAAGGATGTCACATATAGTATCACATTGTTATCATACAATCACAGAAATATAGTGCATTGTCTATATTGAAATTATGGTAACAATAATCTTACTGTACGTCGAGAAATATTGAAATCGTCAAAAGATAATTAAGATTTAATCATCGGCCTTAAACTCTGTTATATGACCTAGACAAGTGTTTATTACTTACTAATTTATATTGAATATTTTTGCATTAATATAACATTTAAATCGACCACACACGTCTAAATGCATTTGGAATAACGACACTATTCCTATAGTGCCGGCTTATGGTTTTATACATACAGTCATCAAAAAAGTAACTATACAGGTAATAAATGTACTTTTAACTTTAAAAATATATATCCTACCTAGAAATATCAAATCATAAAGTTGTTGAGAAATTTATCTTCTTTAATATGAGATATTGCACGCTAGGATCGGTTGAATATTTAAGAAGCGACAATCCAAAATGTAAGGTAAGGTCACAATTTCAAATTCACATTTTATATTTCAACACGGGGGAGAGAATGACAGGTAGCGTGTGTGTGGCGTATTGATCCATTGGAACAGTGCTGCCGACTGTCCAACCTGCGCATGCATCCCCAATTGCACTACCGGTAATCGATAAGGTACCCGTAGATTGGCCCGCGTGTAGAAAATAAAAATGTGAAAATGAAAATCGGACTTCTCCTTATATTTTTGAGTGCCACTTCTTCAATAATCATCCGATCCTAGCGTGCAGTATCTCATATTAAAGAAGACAAATTTCTCAACAACTTTATAATTTAATATTTTTAGGTAGGGTATATATTTTAAGAGTTAGAAGCCCATTTATTACCTGTATAGTTACTTTTTTGATGACTGTATAGAAAATATGGAAGATGGTTTAGTTTTATTGTTTGTTATGGTTTGTTTGTGTTCTTGTTAAATTAATGTTAAATGAAGATTAATATACATGTATAATCAAATCCATGTGGCGCACCGTTAAGGATTTCAAACCGTGCGTATATTATAAACAAGTTTGCTTTTAAGACACTGCTTTCTCATAATATTTGAAATGGTATAACTTTATTTCGTGATGAGATTGGAATTACTCATAACGGGTGTGAGATTCGAGATCATATTCAATGAAATATATTCCCAAATGTCATCATTTTTATTACGGTGTTCTATAGGTTGCATGCATCCGAGAGCAAAATCAATTTTCCAAATTAAATTTGCCTCCTAAAGATGAACGTTTTTACCTTGTGCACTCAATGTTACTCGTTTCACACTTTATTTATTATACATTTACATAATTGAGGGTATTTTGATAATAACACCGTAGGCTACACTGCCATCATTGACTTGAGCTCATACTATTTTGTTAAATCAAATCCACATTTAAACGTGTTTTTAGCACGCTTAGTATGTTTGTTCGGACGGCTCAATCACATCATTGTAGAAATCCATGGTTAATTCTTTAATCCCACAAACCTAGTAATCCTAATCCTACAATGATGCTAACCTATATTGAGACATATTCCTTAATCCAACAATAATGCTATAAACCTATTAAGACATATTCCTTCAGAAAAGACCATCTATTTGTTCATGGCCATATCTCTTCAATATCATGGCTCTCTTGTTATTCTTTTCATTGAGAAGTTCTCAATGGCATTTGGAACGTCACGACTCAATGGTCATGACTATATTTAGCTGTCTGTACTCTTGATCATGATGGTTTAAATTTCGGCGGTAAACATTCATTTGTTTCAAAACCCAATCATTAAACTATAGGCCTTGGCCTATATCTTTTCAACAAGTGAAACATCGGAAGGAGTGAAATTGACACCATTTTGAATACATAGCTATTTTATCTGTGTCCTTGTGTAATAATGCACCTCTTGAAGAAGAAAAAATACAGCTATGGACTGAACGGTTTTTACCGCACTGTCTATTAACTGAGACTAATATACCTAAGGTATATTAGTCTCAGCTATTAATAGGCAAAATTAATAAGTGTAAAATTGTCTTATATCTGCACCTCGATTAGAAGACTTCAATCGGTCACTCACCTCCATTCACCGCTTCGAGACCTCTACACTGCTCTAATGTAGACTATTGTTAGTTTGCCCGTCCCCGTCATTTAGAGATCTTTTATCCTTATATACTTGATCTCCATTAACTTATAGGCGTGAAAGCTGCAGTCATTAAACCGTCTATACTGTATATTGACAATTAAATTGATGTTAAAACTATCACCATTCGATATTTTCAAATTGTCTAATGCTTGAGAAGGTGCAATTCTGTCACGTTTGAATCAGTATGTTTAAAATGAGATTTTGGTAAAACTTTATAAATAGAATCAAATGTCAAGAGTTTGAAGATTCTTGACTAAACATTGATTTGTTTTACCTATTTCGTATTATAAATTGATGTTAAAGAAGCTTTGTTTGCCCATGGTTTGCCCAACATCCCTAAGTGTATCTTGATAAACTTACATTTAACATGTTTAATAGCGGTTGGTTTATAAATAGACATCACAATAATGGCATTATCATCAACATAGTTATTTGATACTCGTATTGATGCTAACTTTGTAAACCTTTGTATAAATCGATATGGATTGGAATAATGTCCTTCTATCAAACTCACTTAACATGCACTTACAGTATATCCATGTATTAAGTGCAGCAATCACTATATAATAATTTAATCCACTTATCAATATGATCAAATCGTTTGCGATGCGACGGCGGTACTTGGCCTTGTGTAACATTATGGTTCATCATCCTACAAGTAGCAATCGTAGAAAGACTGTAACATGGATATAAATAAATTATCAAAATGAATAAAACGTGTCTCATCCATGTACCTGCTTTCAGCAGCATGAGATAACAATTTTAAATGCATAATAACTCATACACGCGTTCAATTATGGATTCATTTTGCTACGATGACGATTTTACAATTGGTTGGTTGGTTGGTTGGTTGGTTGGTTGGTTGGTTGGTTGGTTGGTTGGTTGGTTGGTTGGTTGGTTGATTGATTGATTGATTGATTGATTGATTGATTGATTGATTGATTGATTGATTGATTGATTGATTGATTGATTGATTGATTGATTGATTGATTGATTGATTGATTGATTGATTGATTGATTGATTGATTGATTGATTGATTGATTGATTGATTGATTGATTGATTAATCCGTTGCTCATAAAGTGAAAGGAAGCTATACAGTCTACGGTGAGTGATACTTGTACAGCTACTACCTCAAATCACAGATAAAATCTTCATCTGATTTTAATATGATAACTTACTTCCGTGCAAGCAAAGGTAGGAAGGATGGTGAAGATAGCTGTTACATTGTAACATCTGCATTTCCAAGACGTAATACACTATATTAACAGAACATTTTATCATCTGCCTTTTGAATTAATGATAGTATGATTTTTTTTTTAAAGTTCTTAGAGTGGCAAGACAGATTCCGATTAAAATGTGTAGTAATGTGATTGATAGGAAATATCAAGTAAAACATATCAGGCTATATTAACAGTCAGACATTAGTATTCTATTATCACATTTCAATATTACATTTCATTTCATAATGTTGCAGCCCTACGGTGCCTCCCTTACGGTAAGCTGTGTTAGCAACATTAGCCTGGGTATACGAGGGTATATTAAATTCAATACAGCACAAACTATTTGATTTATTATTTGCAATTCTTTTTTCTTATCTTTTCAGCTGTGACCGTAAGATTCTTAACAAAACGATACATCGGTGAATATGAATCCAATATAGGTAAGTCAACAACATCCTAAAACCATTTACTTTTTATAAACATAAAAACATTGCTTTTCCTTAATTTAACCCACACAAACTAATTTGTCAACAGTACTTTTCCTACCAAAGTGTTAGAGGACGTTATCTGGGATTTTAGAACAATTAATTAAAGAATTAAAGACACATTTAATGAATCAATTAATGACATCAGCATATTGTCATTTTATCCGCATAAATCTCGGTTTTTTAAATTCGGGCTTAGACTGTCTTATCCACAGTGTTCCTTGGGTATATTATAACAAAACCAAAACATGGTTCAATTTAGATGTGTGTGTGCATACTGTTATTGACTCGTTTTGTGTGATATGCAATTACAGGTTATTTAAGAAAATTTCACAAATTGCGCACGACAGACGTAGACAAAATCATCTCCATGTCACACGTGACTTATAGACAATTTATACGTTAATATCAAATCTACCAGAATGGACTTTGATTGTAATGGTTGTATTCATTTGTAGGAGATGAATATAACGTTGCAGTGTAAACATCATTGTTCACCTTATTGATTTCAGCAAATAACTTGCGCAAGTCTGTTTCAAGTGTTATATATATTCCGTGAAAATAATGAAAAACTGATGGATCGACAAAATAATGTTGAATTTAGTTTGAGGACTCTTCTTTTTTTACTTTTAAATATTAGGAGCATAACTAAAACATCTTATTTTTGACTTACCATGCTTACGTTAGAAATGGATTTCAATGATATTGCTAAAATGTCTAACCAGTCAGTTCCGGAACGAGAGCCTGTTTCACCTGAGGGCGCTACAAATTGACGGGTGGGAGTCACCGTGGTAACGTGTACCCGTCAAATTGTACAATCATTGCATTTTCGCTTTTCAACCATAAATATAAGCATACAAATTAACACCTTAACAACTTGAGGGCAGCCTATGTACCACAATGCCTCGCGGCAATTATTCCGATGATTTTTTTCTTCTCACCTTTGAACCCAATATTAGGCCGAAATTACACATTTTGAGCCTATTACCGCGATGAGATTACTAATTTTTAGGCGAGTTTGCACCCTTTTAATGAATATTTAGTACGTGTGATAATTTTTACATTAACAATAAGAAATGATGTATTATTAATAATGAGTTTTTTAAACATTATCTCATAGATAAAATGCATATTTTATGGTTGAAAATCGGCAAAATATGATTTTTGTTTCAATCTTTGACGGGAGGCAGTTCCCTTGGAAAGGCAGTCCCGTTCCCTTACCCACCCTCAATTGAAATATCAAACTTATTCGTCACCCAGCGGAAGACGGACTCCCGTCACTGGATGAAAGTTGACGGCAGTGCGTTACTAAATAGCACGCCCTCAAGCCGAATGCGCTCCCTTTCTGGAGCAGACTGCTAACTTATCATTCTAACTAAAGCATTTGACAAATCCGTGACTCAATTATCCAAATCTGTTTTTATTGTAAAACCCGTAAATATTCTAATCGGGATTTATCGAAATACTATCAGGAAATTAGGAAAACGATTAGAACTCACTCTGTTTTTCTACAGACGAACATTCGGGTGTTATATGGTGTAATTGTTATCTTCATTTATTTGACAGATCTCCTTTACAGACAGACTGTAGTACAAAATGACGTACCAATCTACATGGAAGTACTAGACTCGTGTTCACAGGTATGGTTCACCATCTTTCTTTATGTCTCATTAGGTTCCATCGTCCAGTATAGTTTGAGCCAAGTTTCAAATATTGTCTGACCATGGTCCGACAGGGGCTGACATATTGAATTGGCTATCATGCTAGTATTTGTGTGTGAACATGGTGTGAACATGGTGTGAATGGGGTGATACACCCTGGACCAACAGTCTAGAAGATCCGAACAGGCACTGCTTTAACCACGCTGCAACACTCCTGCTATTGACATATCTTTAGCCCCATTGGGCTACATTTTAAACTAAAATCTGCTATATAATTGGGTTTTTTTTTAAATTTGAACTTAATAATTATTTGACAAAATCTGAAATTACATTATTTTTTAAACAAATTAAAGTTCAAACATTGCTTTTCTTAACGTAAGAACATTGAAAAGTCGCGTGTTGGGCTAACAAAAGTCCACCCAAGAAAAGCCCACTTAAAAGTTAATTCAACACATTGACCACACGATGGGAATACCCTAAGGCTGTCTGCCTACAATCTAGCGACACAAATCGACACACGCGGTGACTTTCAGCCACATTGGGCTAAGTTTTGAAACTAAAATCTGATTCAGGGATAATACACTCGGCAAAAGAAGTTCTTGGACACTTAAATTGAATTAATATTTAATAGAATATATATAATTATATATATGATTTATATATATAATTGTATATCAAAATAAGCAGAAAGTAATCCTCTAACAGCTTAACATGGAATTTACACATGATCACTCATGCATGGCAGATCCCATTCACTTGACAATGGCAAGAAGATTGCAAAAAATTGGATAATCCCTCCATTCAAATGACTGTAAATGCTCGTTTCTTGCAATTTCCTTTTACGCACCTTACCATTGCTTAATGAATGTGCTCAGCCATGCATGAATGCGTACATCTTAATTTCATACAGACATGATAGAGAATTATTGTCTGCTTATTTTGACATGCAATTGTTTAATTTATATTAAATATTTATGTGAAATATTTGAACTTCAATGAGTGTCCAGGAACTTCTTTTGACGAGTGTATATTGTGACTTTTTTCAAATTTTGAACTTTTGACTTTAACCAAATTTGAAATAGTACTAATTACAATGACAAATTGAAGTTAAAGTGTGAATTTCTCAACACAACAACTTTTAAAGTAAGACTTTGGGCGGGACTTTGGGCTTCTTTCCACCCAGAAAATTATCCAATTTAATTGCATCTAAATAAACTTGTGTATCAGTAAACTATGAACATTTTCTGTCTGAATACTTTTAGCTAATTTCGTTAATATCCTATGGAATTCGCTCGTTCGACCAGCAAATAATATAAACATTATTCATTTATGAACATTAACACATGAAAAAAGCAACAACTGTAATAATTACGTTTCTTAAGTTCCCATTAATTATTACCATGCTAGTACAAAGTTCTTCCACTATGGACAACACCAGGATACCACCCCTGGCGCGGCGGGGCCTTGAGCCGAGCTTGGCCAGCGATCCTAGTAGCCAGGCTAGGAAATACACAGGCGTGGTGCAATAAATCAAATAAATAAGCCAAAGAAAGTTATAATTTATTACCCTGGATACCAGGGCATATCCGTGGTCACAGAAAGCTCAGAATGTAAAGGGAACGGAACCGTAATGTGACTTGTGCCCAGTCTTTGGTTATTCCCTTGATTTCTTTGTTGTTCAAAAGAGCATTTATCATTCGAATAATTCATCTGTAGGGTTTGGAAAATGAATAGAAATCGTTGTTAAATATGAATATGATAATAGATACGCAAATTCAAAAACAGTTACAACAATTGATTTTCTAAGACCATTTTTATCGTAAAACACAAACCATTGACAGCTGATTGCTATATATAGCTTATCCTGTAATTTGGGCATTCTTATGCAAATTGCATGTGAGTGGTTAAATATGTAAAGTATCAAAAGGATGTCATCATAATATTATTTTCATAATGTTTTCTTTATGAAAAAAAAAAATAGCATTAGGCCCTTAAGTGCCTATATAATAGTAAAACTTTGTCTGGCACTTGTGGCGTCTGAATGTTGATGCCTTGTCTGTATTTGATGTATTTTGTGTAGTGTTATTTTTGTATTTTGTTAATCTATTGTTGTATGTCATAAAATAAAAAAAGTCCCTATAAACGGGCTGGAAAGAGAAAAAAAAAGGATGTCATTTGATTGAACGCTGTGACGCGCGATTACGTTATTCACTTCAAATCATTACCCGATCGTATCGCGCTGGAAAAGAGAAGAAGAAAAAATAGTATAACACGCCCATCTATTATCACACCATAGTTCGGCAATCACACAACTACTTTCATATGTTATTCTCTATGAATCAAAGTTACCACACATGGGTTTGACTATAAACTCTGCCAGCATTGCCAGAGCCAAATATAACCGCATAATCAACGACCGATATGCAGACTATTGTCAGAATCTTTTTACAAAACACTGCTGAAACTAGTGCTCTGCTAGATTCTAGTCCATTTCTTGTGCTAGATTATTTTCTATCAATAGTAATTCAACCCTTAGGTTGTGGTAAGTGACAGATTTTATCAATGGAAAAGCGCATATGTCCTAGAGTTATTTTTGAAGACATATGAATGCATCTCATCTCACACCCTGCTATTCATACGTTTCATATTTATAGCTTCGCAAATTCGCAACTGGCACAGCCCATACGTCATGGCGCTTTATCGATAAAATAATAACAAGAGCGGTTAGATTGCAAAGCATGAAATTGAACGACCATTGAACTGACACGGCGATTTAAGTAGCTCTAGTGGCAAGCAATCGTTCGTTAGAATTCAATTTTAGCTGCAATTTACTGTATATAGCACGGGAGAATCAATTTGTTATCCTTTCTGCAGAGCAAATAGTGTATCACACAAATGTCAACGTAGTTCACTGTGCCAATTTGGTGACACATTTCGGGCAATGTTTCCGAGACGACAGAAAATAATCCGTCAGCTCTGCTACCTTATCAAAGCAAATCTTTTTACCTCTGATAATTGCGCGCAAAACGACCGCACGCAAAGTACATAAGTAATCGCCGAAAGAACTGTCATCAATAATGCTATGTCGATGACATTTAATAGTCGATATACTACTATATCTTGCTGGTCATGCTGTAAGCCTATGTATTTTATACTATTACAAGATGTCGAACTTTGAAATGGTGGAATTGCTAGTAGTGTTCAATATTCTGCATGCTTCTATTCACCATTTTCTTAATATTATTTTAGTGATTTACACATTTCCGTTTAATTTGAGAGACATTTTTAGGGGAAATCACATGTTCAGTCATGTTATAAAGAGGTAATATTGAGCTATAGTATAAGTTATTAATACCTTTCTTAATTTTTTTTCACAGGCAGGTGTTTCCGAGAGAGCCAACCAGGTACAATGGGGCAATGCATTTGTCGTCGTATACAGCGTGTGTGATCGTCAAACATTTCAAAATGTCTATAAACAAATCAAATATATTCAGACTACAAAATCGCCATCTGCCGTACCTATTGCAATAATTGGTAATAAGGTAGACTTAGAACACAGAAGAGAAGTACGAACGGAAGACGGCAAAGATTTAGCCGAGGAATATGGGTGTTACTTTTTTGAAGTGTCTGCGGCGGATGATTACAATCAAGTGCGTGAGGCGTTTGTAACACTTTTGAAGGATATTTATGAAACTCGAAAGAGTAAGATGATGAATATTAAGAGACGGAGGAGCAGTGTAACACGTAATATGGCAAATAAGGTGATGCAAGCAATGTTTGGATCACCTAGGAGATCAAGAAAAGTATCACTACCATAGCAAGCAATGTTTGGATCACCTAGGAGATCAAGAAAAGTGTCACTACCATAGCAAGCAATGTTTGGATCCCCTAGGAGATCAAGAAAAGTGTCACTACCATAGCAAGCAATGTTTGGATCCCCTAGGAGATCAAGAAAAGTGTCACTACCATAGCAAGCAATGTTTGGATCACCTAGGATATCAAGAAAAGTATCACTACCATAGCAAGGAAACAGTGTGTCAAGCAATGTTTGGATCACTAGGAGATCAAGAAAAGTGTCACTACCATAGCAAGGAAACAGTGTGAATGATTGGATCACCTAGGAGATCAAGAAAAGTATCACTACCATAGCAAGGAAACAGTGTGAATGTTTGGATCACCTAGGAGATCAAGAAAAGTATCACTACCATAGCAAGGAAACAGTGTGTACGGTCATTTATGAGTTTACGTTTGCTGCTGCTAAAAATAGTGGCCATTATTCAATACACTTGCAGAATTCTAATTGTTTCATTTATTAAGCGACTGGGATTTTCTTATGGCCATGATTGTGATCGTTAAGTGAATGTAATCCATTTAGAAAAAGAAGTTGATTAAAGGTTACGTGATTTCAAATTTCCATTTCTTTTTAAAATGTTTCAAGCACTCGAAAAAGGTCACTACATGTATCACAATTCTGGGGAAATTGTCTCCCAGCCTTATATGGGCGCAGATTCCTCATTCAATAAAGGCGAAATGCGTTTTGATTAAACTTGAGAATGTAACATGATACTTGAGAGTTGATAAAACCCTGAAGAGGGAGCGGAAATGTTAGCAATGGGTTGATGAAGAAAAATCTCCAATTAAGATTATATTTCAATATTAAT
The DNA here is from genome assembly GCA_035610835.1 of Ophiura sarsii. Taxonomy (NCBI): domain Eukaryota; kingdom Metazoa; phylum Echinodermata; class Ophiuroidea; order Amphilepidida; family Ophiuridae; genus Ophiura; species Ophiura sarsii. The sequence continues at coordinate 611,043 of CM069443.1, forward strand.
CAGGGTGTTTTATTACTCAAATTTGAGAGGGCGTATACGTCATAACCCACAGAACTAATGTTTTCGTTGTGTGTCGTCTACTATCAAACACCCACAGTAGTGTTTGTGGAATCATGAAGTGAGATGGCGCTATGCAATTATCCAAATGGGAGAAGCATTGTAATAATAATGTCAGCAACACAGACGGGTGTTCATATCGATAGAGGGCGCTTTTTACTAGAGTACAATTCAAAGCAAAGTACGAGATAGAGAGAGGGCAGTATGAGCGTAAGCTCACACGAACGGAACAAGTCATGATATGCTTTTTAGTTCAATTGAAACATTTTTTTAGTTTTTACCCTCTATAGTGGCAGCCATTGTGAATTCAGTTTGAAACCACCTATTACAGCGTGCTGAAAAATGAAACCCTAAATTTTCTGAACCCTTATTTAAATGAGATATGGAATCAAGTCCAACTGTGCTTATTATAGCAACAACAAAAAACACATACTGACTTAGCATTATTGTGTAGAACATGTATTCCTTTATTCCAATGTTTAAGTTATGACTACAGAAACAGTGCAATATGAAATAGATTATTATTGTTTATAGTTTTGATTATGTAAACAATGTAAGATAAAAATTACATTGTATTTCTTCTTAAAGACATATCAATGTATTCCATACATTTTTAGTACACTTTGCCTCCATGTAATGGGATAAGTTAGATTGGTTATTAAATTTAAAAGCTACGGTTATTAGGTTTGCGTTCTTACATTTTTTGTTTTATGATTTGCTAAATTACCTAAACATGCTCACAGCATGGATACTAAACTCCTCACAAACTTATCGAAATACTTAGAAATGATCCAATATATAACGGCTCGAAAGGGTATGCATTAATCGAAGCAAATATCCAAGTGCATAATTTTGTTCTGCGTATTTTGACACCTCGATCGTTGAGATACGATGTTGCCGAGCGGAGTTATTTTCATTTCAATGATCGTGGGTCCAGTTTCAAAGGTGACACTCATCCCTATTGAAAAGCACGAATCTGATCATTCTAAACAGTAATGCAAACCTCTTTCTATAGAATGATTGTCACGTTTGAAACCGGACCCACGACCATTGATATGACAATAACTCCGCTCAGTCCGCAACATCGTATCTCATCGATCGAGGTGTCAAAATACGCAGAACAAAATTACGCACTTGGTTATTTGCTTCGATTAATGCATACCCTTTCGAGCCATTATATATTGGATCATTTTTAAGTGTTTCGATACTTTTTGTGAGGAGTTTATTATACAATAATGATTGGTATGAGTGCAATGGCATACACATATTTTCATGAGGTGAAAGATGGAATGTTCCATTCACCTCGGCTTCACCGAATGAAAATATTTGTTCCATTGCACGAAGAAAAAAAACATTCATTATTTGTTTTATATGACCCCTACGTGTAAGATCCTTGTCATTTGACTTCTTCGTGTCACAAACTGCCGTCTGCTTTCCTCAAGCCAGCGTAAAGAAGCGACAAGAACTTGTCACGAGTTCTTCATCCGATAGCGCTTCTACTGCGAGTAGAGACGTTCCGGCAAACACTGCATCTATACGCAGTATACGCTTCTAATCCCGGCTTATAGCGTACTGAATTTCTTTGTGTTAGAAGAATCCGCACTCTCGATCAAATCGCTCATATCGTCGTCCGTAAGCAAAACAAACCCACCCCACCCCGGTGCCGCCATGTTTTTTTGTGTCAAATTTGCGAGCGCCAGAGAGTGTAGGTTCCTAACGATGCCGGATAAAAAAATAATCGAAAAACAAGCCAAAGTTCAATGCGCTATAGCCTGTTCCGGTGACACGAACGATATTGAGGACGAGAAGTGCTTTGGTATGAATCGTATGGAACAAAAATGCACGGTAAATGGAACCAAATTGCATGAATGATGACGTACACTGCAAAAATTACAGAACACATCGACGCGTAGAGAACACGTCAAGAACATGTGAAGAACGCGTCTGGACGTGTTCAAAAATATAACAGATTTAGAAACATGTTCCTGGCCGTTACAGATGTGTTCTTGATGTGTTCTAAATATGGCCCTTGAACACATGCAGAACACATGGTGATGCGTCAACAAATCTAGAACACCTACAGAACACATTTGAACATACAAAACACATCTGAACACATGAACATGTTCTACATTATAGCTGTTACATTTTGAAACATCCTGAACGTGTGTAGAACACGTTGGAATGTGTTCTGTGAAGCGTCCGATGTGTTCTGTAGTTTTTGCAGTGTAGATCATAAAATAGACCATTAATCCATGAAATGGGACAAATAACAAATGCCACGTGGCATACAATCAACCAATCAAATGACAAGAATCTTTTTAGGTGTCATATAAAATATGATATAATATTAATAATGAAAAGTGACTGTTTCATCGTACATGTACATTATGATTCGATATTGCATAGTAAAGCAGCTATACGTACATTTCATTATTGTTTAGCATATTTGATGATTCTTGGTTGGTTTTTGGTTGTAGTCTGAGATAGAGTGTGATAGTATAGATGGGGTGACTGCAATGTATATCAACAAATGCAACGGTTGAAGGGACTGGACTGTCGATACATGCTTGAGGGAACAGCATGTCATCAAAAAAGTAACTATACAGGTAATAAATGGACTTTTAACTCTAAAAATATATATCCTACCTAAAAATATTAAATCATAAAGTTGTTGAGAAATTTATTTTCTTTAATATGAGATATTGCACGATGGATCGGTTGAATATTTAAGAAGTGACAATCCAAAATGTAAGGTAAAGTCACAATTTCATTTTCACATTTTACATTTTAACACGGGGGAGAGTATGATAGATAGCGTGTATGTGGCATATTGATCCATCGGAACAAAACGGCTGACTGTCCAACCTGCGCGTGCATCCCCCGATTGCACTACATAAGGTACCCGTAGATGGGTCCGCGTGTATAAAATAAAAATGTGAAAATGAAATTTGGACTTCACCTTACATTGGGGAGTGTTTTTTTCTCCTTCCAGTTCTCCAGATGCACATTTCAGCAGCCATTATGCGATTTCCATCTGCTTTGGTTAGAGTCCATCCCTCCAGACCGTAAAGGAGCACGCTCCATACCAATGCTTTTACAATCTTTGTTTTAAGGTTTGTTGTGAGGTTACGGTCATTCCATAGGTCCTGGAGTTTTATCATCCTTCCCTTGGCCATTCCGATTCCAGCTCTTATATCAGCTGTGCAACTAGCAGATGTGGTTTTCACAAAGTTTTTGAAGCGACTAACTTGTTCAACATCCTCACCATTGATTGAGATATTATGCACGGGCTGTTCTTTTCCAGTTGTTAGAAGTTCCTACTAGCTACTAGCGAAAATTAAACCCTCATATTTCTGCCATTTCGTTAAATTTACATGTTAAACTTTGAATCACGGGCTGTTCTTCTCCAGATGTTAGAAGTTCCTACTAGCGAAAATTAAACTCTCATATTTCTGCCATTTCGTTAAAGCAATCATTTACTTCTATGACACGTGTCCGAGAAGTCTTATTGTCGCAGGGTCTTGCATTTAAAGACAGTGGGGTGGAAAAAATGATCTTTTAAACAGAGCTCTATAGAGAAAAATTTACATAATCGTCGATATCTCGAAAATAAAAATCATTAATCATACATTTTCTTTTTTTAGATTAACTTTTTGGGGAAGCCTATATAGAATTATTTTCATAAACTAAAAAAACCCATAAATTATATTTAATTAGAATCCTCAAATTAGTCCTACTCTGCTGAATGTCTAAAACCATGCACCATCCCCGCCGACACACCCGAAATCACTCCGCCCAACCCACAACACCCACCCACCCCAAAAACCCACCCCATACACGTAACTCACTTCCTTAACCTCAACTTATATCAAAGCACAAAGACTAACAACACGCCTACCCAGTGAATGTCTTTCGCAGTAGGTCTTTCCCGGTCCGGGTCAACTATTTGGGGTTTTATTTTCCGTGTTTACACTCATTAGTCATCTAAATGTGATAGGCGCAAAAAAAGGAATTTATTTAGATTACAATAAAAATGTTGTCTGTTATATCTCGAAAACATGCCAGAATCGCTGCACGAAGGCTTGGGTCATCGGGTGTATTGACTTTTCTGTATAAAATAAACAATCTCGTCGCCCTTTGGTTCTTATTGTCATCAATCCTTCAACAATTTACTATGGAAGTGGGAGGAGTAGTTATTTTGGCGAATGTCGCTTTTTTTAGATCCATTTGATTAGAATCGATGACTTGGATTTCCGTGCCAGGTTTGTGACATGTGAAAAGTACGGGTCCTAAACAAAACAGGATGCGCGCGCAAACCGCCGGGCAAAGAACAATGTGCCGGTGTGACGTCACCTGTCACCCAATCTATAACTATTTATAATACCACGAGGTCATTTAAAAAAAACACTTTCCCGTGAAGTCAAGTTAAATCACAGATAGTCTATTGATTATCTGTGGTTAAATGGAACTATTCAAATGAGTTCCAGTCATATTTTACAATATAGTTATGCAGTACATATACAATAAGCATTCATTAAATATTGTTTTATCATACTTAGGCCTATATGATGATATCACACAACCTTTTCAAGACAGGGGATTGAATATATATATATAACCACGAGGGGAAAGATGGATCGTTCCATTCATCATAGACCCTGAAGACCGGGTCTATGGTCGAATGGTATGAAACATACAGGGTGGTTCAATAAAACGTTGACAGTTTTTTGAAGCCATTTTTGTTTTTAAATTCTGTAGATTTAAAAAAAATATTTTTTCAATATTCATCAACTATATGATCTTGACCATCTATGCTGAAAATATCGCTACAAATAACCTTATGGTTGCAAAATAACATCTATTTGAACAAAGTATGTCCCATTTCACTCTGTCCACGGGAATATTGAATACTGAATGATGAATTGCATGCAAGTAATCTAAGGTTTGAAGATCCCGCCAGGTGAAACCAGTGTAATTGTTAACATCTTAACTATCTATTCAGGTGTGAAATCAATACGTATAATAATACCACGAGTGACCCTAATTAGAATTATTGATTTTCATAGATTGGAAGTGTAATTGTCTATGCTCTATGCCTTAAAAGTGACGATGCCTTTTTAACGTTATCTTGCTGGTCATTTCCCGTAGACTTACCCGTGGACAAAGAGATTTTGGAGAGATCCTCTTCAAATAGCTAGCATTTTGCCGCCATAGCATTATTAACATTGAGGTTTTCAGCATAGATGGCCAAGATAATATTTTTGAGGAATATGTAAAAAAAAAAAAATCAAATTCCACAATTTTAAAAAATATGGCTTTGAAAAAATGTCAACGTTTTATTGAACCACACTGGTTGTAACGTTGCGAAATCAGTACCCGTGGACAGAGTGAAATGGGACAGACTTCGTTCAAATAGCTGTTATTTTGCAAACGTAAGGTTATTTGTAACGATATTTTCAGCATAGATGGTCAAGATCATATAGTTGATGAATATTTAATTTGTTTTATTTTTAAATCTACAGAATTTCAACAACAAAAATGGCTTCAAAAAACTGTCAACCACCCTGTAATTATCATTCACCGGGTGATAATATTCTACTATAAAATGTTTTCGATATCGCATAACACTAACAGTTAATATAAATACTGCACAAAAAGAAAGTATCCACTTTTTCAACGCGCGCTGTGTTTATTACTTAGGACCCTAAATAATTCAACAAGTGAGAAGGAACAGGCATTTCCTCCCGCGCTTTTTGACACCTCATTTGTCACAGTAGCACCAATATTGATGAAGCAGGGGCCATTTAACCGTGTTTCTACTGGGAACATACCGTTAATTACCGGTAAGTTTGCCCAGAAGAAACAGCCAGATACCGTTAAGAATCGATATTTGTTTGTAACCGCAAAAATCTTCACAAACCAGGTTTGGTACCGGTAAGAAACGGCAAGTTTCCCAGTAGAAACAGCCAGCCGATAAATCTTACCGTTACGTGCCGTGAACCGTGTCACGCTGGACTATATACACATTGAGCGTGTATCTACTGGGGCACTGCAAAGTTAACGGTAAGATAAAGTTTTTAATCCCCCCTGTTTCTACTCGCGAAAAGTTATCGCTAAATGTATCGATGCTAGTCGATGGGCCACGACATGTGACATTTTGTTATACCAAGCAATGCCGCCCCACCCGAAAAAACAGCCTCGAAATGTGTATGCAGTGTGACACGGTTCATAGAACATCGGTAAGATTAAGCGGCTGGCTGTTTCTACTGGAAAACTTGCCGTTTCTTACCGGTACCAAACCTGGTTTGTGAAGGTTTTTGCGGTTGCAAAAAATACCGATTCTTAACGGTAGGTATCTGGCTGTTTCTACTGGGCAAACTTACCGGTAACTAACGGTATGTTCACCAGTAGAAACACGCTTTTTAATTACATATTCAAATTCAAGGCGTCTAATAAAACAAGGTATTTAAAAAAAACTGGACGGGGGAGATAGAAGACTGTTGAAAGTTCAAGAACAGACATTAACAAACAGCGTTGCTACTATGTTTCCTAACAATTTAACTCTAAGGGATTCAAAAGTGTTTTTGATATCAAATGAAAGGTCCCATTTCTCATTACACTGATGATGCCCTTAAATCTAGAATAGGGTCAACAACCTTTAAGACGTATGGTTAACATTGATGAAGAAGTTGGATTGGGGTAATTAAAGTTGTATGGTGGACACCGAATCATTCAGAAATATTATAAGGACACATTGAGAAATAGGTTATGTAAAACTTTTTTTATTAAAGGTTATTAAAAATATTCTTAAACTAGAGAATAAAAATATAAAGCACAACACTTGAACAGGTGATTTAATACTGTTAATGTAGATGTTATAAAAATAGTGTAGTTTTTTTTACAAACAAGGTGATGAAAAGTGATCACGCAACAAGTTGTCAAATTACATGAAGGCCACGTAATGAGTACAAGCTTTGGATACAGCGGCGGCGACTACAACAATTAAAACCACCGTCACACACCACGCACGTGTACAAAGCATTATTTCACGCGCGTGAGGTTTACAAAAACAATGCATTATTTCATAATTTATAGCCTAACGTTACTTTTTCTAGCCTACGTTACTTTTCTATATGGTTCAATCTAAATACCTCAATACTAGTATACACAAATCCAGGTCAAACACACGATCGTAAACAGCAAAATCAAGCCAAAATTCAGCAGCACACTTTTATACACATCCAACGATCTCATACGACGCAAGGAAAAGGCTGTTTATTCGTTGGTATCAGGATAACACGATCTACGGACGACTCGACACCGGACAAGTCGACAAGTTGACTCACGCCAACTCGACCTTCGGACTACACAATGTATACACCACAGCACAAACAACAACACAATTGAGGTTATATAGTTAGTCAAAGAGTGCTCGATGTATGTTAATAATATACAGAGCATTATACAATAAATAAATAAAATAATACATAAAAACACCACAAACATGCATTCTCGTGGGTCGAGTCAAGTTGTCCGTTAATCGACTTGTCCAGAGTCGAGTCGTTTGTAGGTCGAGTCATCTGACATTCGTATAGTTCATGCAGTAGTGGTCACGATTGTTAACAGATTGGGACCAATTCTATCATATAATATAATACAAAATAGCATCCAAATAGCTTAGTATATTACAGTTATTACTAAATGGCATCCAAATAGCTGAAATAACTTACTGTGTCCTCTTACCTTCATATTATAACAATATCAATTACATTTTACAACAAAATCGCTTCAGAAGATGATTAATGCAAGTTATTAGCAAATGCAATTTTAGGGGTTTGTGAAAAGGTTACGACTTAGAAACGTCGTTTCAAATGACGGGCTCGTCATCTCCCCCGTCAAAAAAGTTAAAACTATCACATGGCTAAATTCAGGCTTATCTTAATACTATTATTGGCGAGTCTGCTAAATTCAGGCTTATCTTAATACTATTATTGGCGAGTCTGTCCAATGCAGCCTAGTGTCATAATAACAACTATTAAACTTCTTAAAAAAAAGTTCGGAAACTTTTTTAATCACCGATTTTGCGGATATTACGTAATGTATTCATGTTGTATTTTTGAGATTATTGTTTCACACAACAGTAAATAAGCTTACCTTTGGGATAGCTTTCATATTGTGTTTCCTCTCTATGAAAAGCTGATGTGTTCTTCTTTCCAACGATACCCCATTTGTAGCAATCACTTTTTTTCAGTGCACAGTGATTGAAAAGGTTTCCGAACTTTTGTTGAGGAGTTTATATCTCAAGGTCAAATGCGGTTAATATTGACCAACTGTCATACCTGCGATAAGAGCCAGAAAGATGTGGCAATATACCAACATGTCAACAATTATTTTCGTCGCACAGAAATACCAAAAATACTAAAAATATAACTGTTACAGTATTAGTGTTATGACAGAATTGTTATTGAGACTGGAAAACAGATTTACTTAAGTTCCAAACTTAAACCCATTGGATACTCCACGTTCATATCATAACCGAGAAAGCAAATTATTAGAAATATTTAATTTATTTTCTTTATGATTTAATCAGTTTCAAATTGGCGAGAAATATGATCCGTTCATACTCCCGCCGTTTGATAGAGTTGACAATGTTTAAACTCGCGCGACGACATACGTCGACGTCGCGCGATTCCCAACGACGGGCGTATGCGGATTTTACCTCTCCACGCGCAATAGTCATCTATGATAGTTCTGGAATTTCAGATGATTTTGAGACTGCATCTGATGATGACGATATGAATATTTGACAGAATGGGCATTGATGGAAGTCATAAGCTTTTCATGTATTTGCGGTAATGTACATGTACAGGTGGGTTTTGGGGTCCACAATGTCGCCATTTTTATTTATTTTTGTCCTGAAAGCACTATCCGAGTGACTGTTATTGTTTTTATATGATTGTATAATATTACAGATGATTCGGAACAAGTTTAGTATTGTTTTATCCACTTCCTGCAAAAATCAATATTTTGTGTGTTACCCATGAAATGGCCAGGGTCAGGGGTACACATTGGCTGGCACAGTCAGGGTTCAAAGGGTTTTAATACCACTGATAGTTTTCATTTTAAAAATTGGTATTTTAATATATATGAGAAATTAAGAATTTAATTTATATGGCCTCTAAAAATCATTAAATAATCTTTTATATAATATATACCTTTTAGGCTAATGAAAGTCGATGCTCCCCATTTCACACTTCTGGATTTTCAATAAGGCAACTATTATTCACTATTCATTATTAATATTATTCATTATTTTGGCTGATTTCATTATGTTACCGACCTTTTTGATGCTCATAATTACACACACGATTCATAGCAAATACCATACAAATACATCATAGCCTAAATCCTGATAATATCGTATAACATAATAATAATAATAATAATAATATAATAATAATTCATTTATAAAGCGCCGTCAATCTAGGCAAGCCTATTCCGAGGCGTTAAAGTTAGATGTGTAAACAGTTACAGAACGGGATGAGCCCCTTCTCTTTACGAAGGAGTCTGTAACCTTTTTAACGCGCTCAGGTATTGCTCTTCTGATGCACGGGACCACCATTTCTACGTGACTTCCGAACCACTGGTTTTTGCTGCCATTGGGAAATCGTCACATTCACTTCGCTTCATTTACCAGGCTACCGACACGATGCACACAATGTATCAGCACTTGTAATATCCCCCAACAGCTCCCCAACTTCGCTTGGGTCGACGAGGCAATTGAGACTAAGTACCTTGCTCAATGATACAAACATGTTGGCTAGCGGGGCTAAACTCACAACCTTTGTATTAAAAACCCTGCATACTATCCACTAGACCACACGTACGTTCACATGAAGACATCATGATGAACCAATGACTTAATAAGAAATAAGAGTCAATGAACGAACCTAGGCCAACGAGATAGATATAGGTAGAGCGCCCTGCTTGTCTAGAAAATGAAGTCGCCAAACCAAAATATTATTTTATGAAACTTCATCGTTTTACAAAATCAATCACATAAGTAGGTAAATGCATCTTCCATGCACATGTTTTGGCCGAGAATCCCGTATCAAGTTTGACCGAAAAGGGCTGATTTCCAGTTGTTTGAGTACCGTCATGACCGTTTGCTCGGAAAATTGTATTTAAGTTGCCGTTCTATTTGCAAATCCACTAAATTCAGTCGATTCACGTGGTCGCCAAACTGGCTTCACGCGACCACTTGCGGCAACAGACCCTGAAATAATATTACTGATTTCAGATAATTATGTTGCTGTCTTTTATTTAACACTGATATCTAAAAACAAAAGTTGATAACTATTTCTAATGTAGGCCTATAACTGATTGAATTCACTATGTTTTGCAAGATTTGGCGTTTTCATCTGTAATTTTACACGATTTCGAGCGCGAGATTTAGTCAGCTACAGTCGGCGCTCTACCTACAGTTAAGCCCACAATTATTCATACCCTTTAGAAAATATGCGTTTTTTGCATTTTTCACATATCTATACCAGCTGGAGTGGTAGAACTTTCGCTTTACACAAAAAGCAGTTCGTTTTCAAGTACAAATCAATATATTTGGGATCAACATTTGTTGCATAACAATAGAATTGAACAAGAATTGTGTTTTAATGCCTGTCCAAAATTATTCATACCCCATACCAAGTCTCAAGATTGAGGACATATTTTGTGATAATACACGGTCACGCGTTATGAACTCGCCTCCCAATAGGGTGATGCTGTTACATTTTTTAGCTTTATGTTGTCATTTTCCTCAAATATTTTTAAAACCACAAAAGCTATCTCAACAAATTTGGTATCATTTTAAAGCCCTAATCACAAGCTATATTCCTGCCAAATGACAATGGTATAGATAATACAGAAAGGGAGATACATCTGTTTGATATCTGGGGACCAGGGGTGGTGCTGGAAGGGGTGCCGCCGGAAGGGGTGCCGCCGGAAGGGGTGCCGCCTGTACAAACTCAATGAGGATAATCTCATGATTTGTTCTTTTTACAATAACTAGTCATCCCCTAATGTTACAAACACCATTTCGGTCCCATTTCAAAGGATATTTAGTAGTCTTTAAGTATATCATATGGTTCAACAGACTTGTCAACTATTTGTAACAAGACATTGCACATGAGACGTCTCCATGGAGGCCGACCAAGAAAGACTCTACTCCTGAAAGAGACACGAAGAAACTCGTCTTGCATCTCAGCCAACCCCAGCACTGAAGACCAAAAGCTTGTATCTTTGTCCAAAAGTGCTATTGCAAATGCTAGACGAGTTTCTCTTTGTCTCTTTTCAGGAGTAGAGTCTTTCTTGGTCTGAGTCTATGGAGAACTCTCGTGTGCAATGTCTGCTGGCGTGTCTGTCTTAATATTTTGGTCCAAGACTCACTAAGGTTGTTCAGGAGAGCATTGATGGTGATCTGTGGATTGTTGTTGGCCTTTCACCATACTTTTCTTGTCGAACAAGGGGACACCGTTGGCTTTCGACCGTGTCCTTCAAGGTTTTTAACTGAGTTGAATGTCTTGTTCTTCCTAAATATGCTTTGTATGGTAGAATATGGCACTTGGAATTGCTTCGAAATAGCTTTGTAGCCTTTCCCCTATTTGTGAACCTTTGACAAATTTTTTGCGAGAGCTTCTTTTCAATATTTCAAGAATATTTAAAGCTCTCGCAAAAACATTTGTCAAAGGACTATCGCGTCATTACATTATTGTGTCATATCATATTCAAACATGTTGATGCATTGACAGCTCCCGTGGAAAAGCCATTTTTACACATACTCGCTAAAAATAGCAATATCTCAAAAAACATTAATGTAATATCTTCCCTATTTTCACCAATATTGCTCAACGATATTATGCTGTAATAATATGCAAACCAAATTACTAAAATATTTTATCATCTAGGAGAAAATGGCCTCCAAAGTTGGGTATAGTTTTTTTGGGACCACCCTGAATTGTTCAATATTTGACCTTACCATGCTTACTACATTCGTGAAATTAACTTAAACATGTTAAACATATACACTATTTATTCCCACTAGTTTGATACTAGATGTTTGCTGGTAATCAAAACTACCGCGGAAAATTAAGAAATTCACAGTTCATTCACATTGCCGTAATGGAGATTTTAACATGTTTATCGGCTCGATATAATTGCTCTGAGCATGCTCATGGTTTGACGCGAGCCTGGCTCAGCCCTCTACGACGGAAATGCAGCCAATTAAGAATATCGTCTAACTTTCTGGTGTAACCACGATTAATAGGTGCACAGTTATTACCCTTTAAACCGCAATCCAGTAATTGGAGAATTTTCAGTCTTCGGCAGGTAACTATTATTATAAGTGAAAAATGCTTTACAAAATACAATTTATGTTAGTAATAACACTATATCAGTATTTCTAAACTAATAATAATGTCCAATTCCCAGGTCCACTTAAACCACAGATGCTAAACATGTATCACTATTTTGTACAGCGCTTTGACAACTTGATTAGGCGCTTTTACAAACGTCGCTTTATTATTACTAGCGGGATACCCTCGCTACGCTCGGGTCCCCGTTAAATGAACAGATTCATGAGTAGTAACTTGAGTTCATAAGTTGTCAATTGCTGGAAAACTTGAGCTCCGGTGAAGTATAATTATAAAACGCGGCACCACAGGCGGTGTGTAAAACTCGGCACTTGATATAGGCGGTACGCAAAAGTGTGGGTTATGTATTTAAAGCAACCCCGTTATGTCCCAAGTTGTAATGTATTAAGAAACCACATTATGTTTAACATGTTTAATTACCTCATGGCCCTCCCATGCGGTATATCGATATTTATAAATCTATGGTTATGCCACATTATTTTATTAACACCCTACTCACATAGATTAGAAGTATAAATTGTGACCCCTGCCCTCTATCGCCCTTAAAAAGTTATTGGAAGTCTCCAACATATTGGATTGACACCAAGGTTATATAACCACTTACCAACAACATAGCAACCGTAGTCACTAAAGGTTCACCTCTATGTTAATGAGTTGCTCACGGAGGTATTGATTCTGTAAGATTGTGTAAATGCTATTGTAAATATCAGCCAATCGATATGACAATTGGACCATTGCACGCGCTATTAAATCCTGCTGCTTAGCAGACTAAATATGCGCGCCAAATACAAATACATATGGAGTGCATAGGAATGTACATGCCCCTACTAGTTTACGGTGAGACTGTACATAGCAGTACATAGCTGTACATCAACCTACCTTTTCACGCCTAAGGTCAACTCAAAAGGTATACCTTGGTGTACATTTTAAACACATTGTTAGGCTGGTAAATACCACAGATTTGATATAAATGAAAAGCTTAAAGCACATTTTATCAGCTACCACACCTTATTCTGTATTTAAAACTATTCTCTTTGTGAAATTTAGCCTGAAAGTACGAAGTTTCATTTACTTAGCATGTTATCGCTGTTCTCCTGCTCACTGTCTTTCATTGCAAATCTATGTGTATCCACAAATTACGCCAGCCGGTAAGCCTGTATCCCACTCTTCAAAGAATTGTGTACTTTTATGGATGAAGTATATTTTATTCATTCATAAAATTGCCACCCCAGATGTGGCCCTCATCGGCTATTATTACCGCTAATATTTACCGCTTTTCTACCAAAGAGGGCAGTACGTATAGATATTATAATTAACCTGTAATGCATGTGTACTGAAACCACATACCCCCCCCCCCCCCCACACACACACACACGCCCCCACACCAACAATCCAGGTTGATTTATTAACCCCCACTAACGGTACTTACACCACATCACTATCCTTAACCATTTCCCGTTGCTACTTTATTAACCCCTACAAACCGCACTGTAGGCCTACTTCATTAACCATTGTTTGGCATATGCCAACTTACCCAACTTACTTCATTTACCCCTACCCCTCCCCCCCCCCCTCCCTCACCCGACCCCAAAAGAAAGTAAAGAAATCAGGTTGCTTTATTAACCCCCACAAACCGCTAATTATACCCCTAAACCATTTTCCGTGGTTTTACCCCCACCCGACACCACATACCCCTAGGCCTATAACCATTTCCCTTGTGGCTTATTATATGCACCAAGTGTAGGAGTGCGTATAGTGCCGCGGCGGTGAGCCCTTGCGCAAACATGCACGCGACGCGTTAACACGGTATGATTACGCGGTAGTACGCGCAACGCACAATATCGTGCAATTCTAGTGGCATTTTGAGCCAAATTCAGCGTTTTTTTGCTGTTTTTGGAGCCAATTATATATGTTTATCACACTTTCAGTTATTCGCTCTATATTTCATGCAAAATAGGCGACACTTTGATCAAAACTAACGGAGAACTAAGGATAACAAACATACACACACACAAATAAACACTGTTTCCAGATTTATAGTAAGATAATACGAGGGGCATTCAATAAATACTTGCAAACATTGAAAATCTCTGAACCGTGACACGTGTCAGTAAAATAAACTTATGATACTTAAACTATAAGTCTTACTCTTTTCTCACAGAAAATTTCGAACACGTAGGTCGTTTTTATCGTTACATCTCAGCACTGTGAATACCGTGATCTCAGGGCACTGGTTAGGGAATTAAATGTTACAATGGCGGGAAATTTGAAAGACAAGTTTATGGTATATGCATTAAGATACATGCATTAACAGTGTTAATATTAGCACAGTAGCGCTTGATTTATAATGCTGATTCTTGTAAATCTTCAGTGCCCAGAGACCATGATGTTTATAGTACTGAAATTACATGATAAAAATAACCCACGTGTTTAAAATTTTCCGTGAGATAGGGTAAGACTTACAGCTTAAGTATCATAAGTTTATTTTATTGACACATGTCACGGGTCAGAGATTCTCAATGGTTGCAGGTATTTATTGAATGCCCCTCGTACTTTCATTTGGAATGCCATTTAACGAGGGATGAACTAAATAATATTGCAAAAATATTGCGAACATAATATTCATTGATAATTTATATAAGAAAATAAAAACCGCAAATGGTATTTATAATTTGCTTTGCAAGAAGTATAACGCACGTCAATTTACACAGCAGGCATTTAACAATAACAATTAAGACTACCTCATTATATTGATAATTGGCAGCCTATTGACCAATATTCACTGTGAAATTTGACTCTTTGTCATTCTATGGCTCATGATATCATTTACGAAACATTATACCTCATGGAAAATTAAGATGCCCTTATGTCAATCGAAACTGACCTAAATAAACGCATTTTAACACAGAGCAATAAGAACCAAATTATGCCTTTTAGAAATAAAAACAACGTCATTATACGCCCAGCTAACTGCGTGTAGTATTGCAGCATGGGAAAATCCTCTCGTTCAAATTGAAAGTTCATCAAGTGCATCGTGCACACACTGAGATCGCAGTGGAGACTAGACTGTAGTTTTATATAGCATGGATTTGACCGTGAACGTCAGCTTATGATCGCCTTGCGGGCATAAAGAACATATGATATTTTGTCAATTACCGGGTAACTTATATTCTGTCATAATTTTTGGTCTTCTTCGGCTCCCGGGCTTAGCGATAGTTGTAGTGTTCTATCACGGGGTTCATAGCAATTCAGTGCCCAACTGACAGAGATTGACATTGGTAAATATACTTCGAATTAATTAAATCAGGACGTTTTTTTACTCTTTGAAGAAGGTATTGGTGATCTTTTCATGTGCATTGATGCTTGTAGTTTATAAATTATAAACATCGTGTACACATCAGCTGTGATTGTTTGCAGATTGACGCACGTATGTAGTTCATCGTGGAATAATTATATCGAACCTAAGATAAATTGGGTTATATAGATGGTCTCAGTGAGAAGTACGTACCATGCATACGGAAGCACCTCGTCCACAACATTGCAATTTGTTACCATGTGGAAACGTTTATGATCATTTACATCGCAAATGGTAACAAAAATCCATCGCGTCATCCATATCCACTATGATTTGTTTGATAATGGATATTCCAAATGTGAATTGACTGCATCTGGTAATGAGTTTCTATCAATATGTGTGATCTATGCTTAGCTGATTATCTGGACCTATGGAGTTGAATCTTTTGCAGAGAGTCGGTTATCATAATTGGTTTTGATGACGGCACACCTCTATCATGTTTCCTTGCAACATCATTGGAATGGAATATAATAGTGTAGTGAAATTTACGAAAAATCAACTGTATTGATATTGAACCTCCTGAGTAATCCTGTTATTTCTATGGAATAATGTACTTTTAGTATTCCCGTATGACATGTCTTCATCGAGTCCTTTTGGAAGACGCAAAAAGAGCTCCAGTCAAACTGAAGTGCGAATAGCAATCATTGGACGGAGCGGAGTTGGTAAAAGTGGTACGTATAGTAAGAATTCTGTTACTTTTATAATATTACAGCTCATATAATTTGATTAATAATAATCGTAAACTATATATACTTGTTGAACACTAACACTTGCTTGATGCTTGGAGTTCACTCTAACTTAGTGAATCTAAGGTTGTGTCACTTTAATTAAATGAACAAAATGTGAAAACATTCAAACTTGGCGCGTAATTGAACAACATTTTCTATTTGATAAATTACCTTTCCGTGTGGCTAACCCATTGTTGCGATAATTCTCTTGCTCTCATCACAGAATCTATTATAGGGTAAATGTGATGTGCTTTCTTTGTTACACACATATCTTAATTTTGACGAGGAAAAGTGGATTTGGATTAGGTCGATCATTATGAAAATATATTATGCTAATTTTTGAAAATATATGAGACATCTATGTATATTTAATGTCTCAGTAATAATCTGTAATTCTCATTTTAGTTGGGAAGAGAATAATCTATCATAATAGTTGGGGAAGAGAATAATATATCGTTTGACAATGTGGTATTTCCCATTTTGTTTAGGGAAGAGAATAATCCATCGTTTTACAATGTGGTATTTCTCATTTAGTTTGAGAAGAGAATAATCTATCGTTTTTACAATGTGGATTGACAGCTATGTCATGTATGTCCTACGTAATGTTTAAGAAAGATAAACGGGATCTGGCAATGTCGTTTGCAGTTTTGTCTGTCTGTATAAATATATTGGTCCATCTGGTTTTTTTTAACTCTTGACAGGGTGTATTCCACATCCCGTCCGGGATTTTTCAAGATTGGTATAATTTTATTTTTAATTTTAATTTTAATTTTAATTTTAATTTTAATTTTAATTTTAATTTTAATATTAAAATATGATAAAAGTACAGATACAAGACACCTTCAACGTTTCAAATATAAGACGTAACCAATCCCATGGATGCTGTAGACCTTCTCGGTGCCCCAACATTTTATTTTGATGCTTGTTGCTTTCACATCATTGAGTACTACATTGGCGTATAACACGATCCTAATCTTATCAACGTTGCTTCCTTTACCACATCCGAATATAAATTATTGAAATCATATCTCACAAGACTTGAAATTGAGAAGACAATTTGACGAATTGAATATCTAATAATCCCAAGAATGCGCCCATGGTCAGATCTAGAAAACTCTACAGCTGTAGTATGAAATGTCGTCTGCTCATCCTAGGGTGCCATTTAGATGATTATACGGGTAGACTATACAACTTGTTGTTCTCCTACCCCATATAGAGCAACGTATGGCATTTTAACTTGTTGGATTTAACACTAATAGGAATGAGTTGTACTTGTCTAATGTTATATAAGATTTTATAAAAGGATTTTCTATCAATATGCAAGCCAATAACAACCAGACCAAAAGGGAATCGTTTGTGAGAAAATGTGCTTTGACATAATTTGTTACTACGATGTAATATGCCAAGCAATATTGAATGAAGAATTTACGACATCAGGAGGTTTTATTTGCTCTGTTCCAACTGACAATAATAGCATGCTGAAGAGAATAGTTAAGTTTAGTAGGACTAAATAACCATAACGTTATGTTATTGGAATTATGTATCCCCTGGCAGTCAGATTATCGTATCATGAACATCTCGAAATGCTTTCCGCCTGCGTTAGAAATATTTAATTAAAAACGTGTCAAAGGATTACACATAATTAGTGAATTAATGCAATTAACTTAATATTTCACATGGATACGAATAATTGGTCTGCAATATTTAATTAATTAATTTTGGTGACAGCACTGCGGCTGCAGACATGCACTTTTTATGACAATAACTTTTGACTGTCATGAAATATAACACGTCTCTTTTTATTCATCATCTAATAAATCAAACATCTCTTCACTTACTAAAGAGTACATCATTTCCTATAATCATAATATCTGTAACAAATGCGCTATCTGTTCGTTCGTCTGCGATAAAACTGCTGCTGCTCATCCCAGGAATTCCCCAGCATCGTCAACCGCCAACGGCAATTATAATACTCTCAGCATAGTTATTTATACACTACTAGTATAATACAATACGTCTTTAACTACAAAGTAGTCATATGGAATGTGTTTTAAGGGTCTGACATTGTTTGTAAATGCTAAACATTCAACCCCTGATACTTGACCCATTTCTAAACACCGTTTAAAGGTATATTATGTGATCTTTCCAGGGAACGCCCTCAACATCGAAAAAAAATTGAAAGCCGATTTTCTTGCAGATTTACATTTCTGATCATAAATCGTACATACATTCCAAGTTACAGGTCGATACGATTCTTAATTACTTCAAAATCATGGTTTTAGAGTGAAAATATAAACTGTCGTGTTATACTCTAAATTCACTCTAAAACCATGATTTTGAGGTAATTAGGAATCGTATCGCTCTGTAACTTGGAATATATGTACGATTTATGATCTTCTAAAAAAAAATCATGAATAGAGGGCGCTCTCTGGAAAAGATCACATAATATGCCTTTAATGACCAGATACTAATGATATATTGAATTAAACTGTGACAGACATCGTCCATATAAATAAGAAAGTGCGTTTGTAATTTTAAGTTGAACTATCTATAATGTGATTTTTATGGTACAAAAAATAATGCCACATTTTGTCTAATAATGGGAAACTTGTACACAAATGACATGCGGCAGTCAGTTCGTTTAATTTGCAAATAGTTATGCAAAATATCCTTTCACCAGCAGCAAAATTAATTTACTCCTATAACATGCCTCCAGTGTCATGAAGTTGGAAACGCAAATATCCGTTTCAATATCGTGTTTGTCATTCTAAAAACGACAAAAAATTACAAAGTTGGATATTAACCAAAGGTTTGTTTGCACAGAGCTAACATTTCATTAAAGTGTCTATTTCTACCTCTTGAGGTGATTAATGCAAACTGTGAGCATGGTTAGCAGCGTGCTTCATTTTCATTTATAATGAAGATAAAAATTCCTTTAAAAAGGAATGGGCGCTCGAATGAACATGCTTCATTTGATTAATTACAAATATATTAAATAGATACATTTATATCATGATAGGCCTAATTTCAACCATGTGATCGTTTTTACTATCATTATGGCTGGACAAGAATGATGTGATATCATGATATAAAACAAATATTGAATGCCTTTTGTTTGTGCAATAGTAAAACTATATCGCTCGGTCCAATTTGGATTATTCCATTACACTCGGCTTCGCCTCGTGCAATGGAAAAATCCAAATTTGACCTTGTGATATAGTTTTTACTATTACACGCTCAGGCATTCAATATTTGTATACTAGATAGGATTGTAAGATAGATTATTATATTATAATAATTTGGTCCTAAAGAAGTCAGAGCTAATCCTGACGAAAGTTTAACAGTCTGTCCGCCAGCGAACCCGTTAAGCTCTAGAAAGGATGTTTAAACTTGACTGATCGGATACAAACTGACCGCTCACTCAGTCTGTACTATAAGAGGTTAATAAAGCTGCTGCTGAGCTCTAAATGGACCTTTGTTGACTAATCACTGCACGCAGCAGTAGACAACCAAACAGCTGCGGATTAATCAGACTACTGTGGACTAGAACTATTTCTGCGGACCAAAGACTGCTGCGAACAACAGCCGGGCTAAACTACGAAGAAACCGTTTACATGTACTTTCTGACTTAACGGAATAAGATGTAACCTGACCGGGGGTTGCAAGGGGACAAAGCCGTTTGCCATGGGGAAATATTTTTTAATTTTGTCTGCTTAAAACGCGATTTTTAGCTGCGATTTTAGCTATTTTTTATTCAAATTACTGAGTCTTATGTCTTTTGTTTCTGTACTATAACACTTAAAAATAAGAGTGATCATTTTGACTCATTTTTGGTACATTTTGTTTTGATAAAAATCATTTTTGTCATAAGAAATGCTTATTGTTTGTGTTTTTCTTGTTATTTAAAAAAAATCTAGTTGAACTGAAGTTTGTTTGGTAATGTTTAAATTGGTAACATGGGAGGCCAAATGCAGTTCATAATTCAAGTGTGCATCACTTAAAAGCGTGATGGCACCAGAAATGGTTGGCCGTGAGTTGTGGGAAAAATAGATTTGTGTATATATATCAGAGTATGTCCCTTTAAAATGCAAGTAACGAAATTGTTCTGATGTTGACGATAGAGAGGAGGATGATAACGGCAATTGGAATGTCAGTCTATCGCCATCTGGGTTTCTTAGCATGTCGACTTCGTCGCTATTGCTACATAGATTATATTCTCATTACATGTTGAACTGCCACATTGATTTGTGGTATTTGTTAAATGAGATTAAAGGAGGAACATCACAATATTTTGTGTCAATGAAATCAGTTTGATCAGGAAAGCTCAAAGGAAATCAAATATTATAGTGAATTGATAGGGATCCAAAATGTCGCATAGACCTACTCCACAGAAAATAGTACTTAGTAGTTCTCTCTTCAAACACTTTCGTGATGATGTGCCTTCAGTGCAGTGTCATGCCAAATTAATAGAGTATACAAACCCTAACAAAGCAAGTAATATAACTGGGTATTCTACACACAAAAAAAACCATTAAACACTAAGCTTTATCTTCACCGGAATCTTTAAAAATGTTAAACTACAGCATGATAAACTGCATTTTCTGCTGATTTCAACACATTCAACAAACATACAACTGGTATACGGGCATACGTCATCAGGCTCCACTCAATCCATTTCCTAACAGAATCAGCAATCCAGTGAACCAACAATTGACAGACAGACTGATGGTGCTTTAAATGATCTAACAACCTTCAGGGCTAATTAAAATGTGCTTACAATAACAAGTTCGGGGAAAGGACCGACAAGAGCCTTTGTCCTTAAATCCAGTTCCATGCTTTGAGCATACACATGATACACATGGCTTTGTTAATTTTATTCATCAAGATTCAAGACTGTTCCTTTAAATATACATGTTTGCATGTGTATTTGATGGCAACCTATTTAATTCATCAATGTCAGAGATAGTTACGAGTGAAGACGAAAATACACGTGAAATTAAATTCATATTAAAACATATCAGCCGAGTGCACCAAACTGGCGTGGCGTAACATAATAGGGAGGTAAGCTACCTCCCTAGTAGTTATGCCCCAACTGTAGCATAACTTACTAACGATGTAATTCTGAGAGCATAACTGGCGAGTAACACCAGAATAGTAACTAGCGAGGTAAATATCCACATTAATCAGCATCGTCCCCTTACAAAATTAATTGTCGCATATGCCAAGTGTTAACCTATACCTGTAAAATTCTGACGTGAATGGTCCTCCCCAATATTTAAAATGTGTCGTCACTCGCTAGGTCATAGGTGAGTGAGTAGATGACATTACAAACATATTTTGGGCGACTGTCACATACAAATGTTGCACTAAAAGGTAGAATTTTCATGATAAAAATCTGTTTTGTGTAATTGAAAAGTTCAATGGTTTATTAATAACATGATGCCACTTCTATCGTCCAGTCTCTGTGGCGTGGTACTGTGCAGGGATGCAAAAAGTGCGGGAGCGGGGAGCACCGCTCCCAGGAAGCAACAGTACAAATTGAGGAAATCATGCCATTGCCTAAAAAAATAAAAGGAGGAAAGAAAGAAGAAAGAGAAAAAGAGGGAAGAGAGAAAAAAGAGGAGTACATAGGGACAATACGATGCAACTCATATTTGAGGAAATTTACAATTATCATCGGGACAGGCATTCAATGAAAAACAGTGAAAAGATGCGAGTCGAGTGGTGAGGTGGAAATAATGGAGAATATCTGAGGATACAAGGAGGGTTCCGACCTTTGAGCCAAAGGAAATTAAATTTATCAATGCAGCACTAAAATTGAAGAAAGACTCTGAGCTGTTGAGGATGACCTGGAAAACCATGAGGAAATAATATTGGATCGATGAGATACAAAGAACAAAGAAGAACCAGTAGTAAAAGAAACCAAACAAGTTGTAAAGTAGTAAAGTTTGAGGAAATGGAATCATCAACATCAACAGAAATAAGTAACACGAATGGAGATGACTAAAGGACAGCAGCTGATCAATATCTCAGATTTGAGGATATAATATTTTGCTAAATGGACAAAAAAGAAAGACAAGACCAAATTGACAGTCACATTTACAAGAAATCCTTATAATGCAAAAATGTTGAAAGTTAAACAAAGTGCATGTATACACTGTGATGCGAAAAACCTAAAACGGACCTGCTAACGAATCGGGTCCATGGCCCCCACGACTCTGCTATCATTCGGTTGAAGCATCAGCACCCATTCGGTTAAATTGAAGGCATTTTACTTCTTTTCTATCCAATTTTAAGGAGCAATCGGTTGAATCGACACCAATTTAATAAACAAATAGTTTTTTCTTGCGCGCTGTATCAATTTGTACTGTTGCTTCCTGGGAGCGGTGCTCCCCGCTCCTGCACTTTTTGCATCCCTGCCTTAGTTACTACAGGAGTTACTAGCGAGGTAGCGCAGCGCTATTCTTCAGCTACCCGCTATTGGTGCACTTGGCCGTATGTCTGATGTAAATTGTTTAAAATGATTATTATATTACATTTGGATTATTCAAGTTGATTCCTTAAACCCCGGCCCCTATAATAATGTTCAATACAGGGAGTGTATATATTTAGTAGCTATTTGCTGACGTCAATATGAGCGTTCCCATATCAAGCACCAGATACCCGCATTCCCCATACCGCCTGCTTGCGAAATTTCTGTATGCTTTGATTTTCATTACACCGCACTCTCGAATGTAAACAAACATTATACTGCCCTCTATAAAACAAAGACCTCGCTGTATTTTCACCCACACTGAAAATACAAACGTTCTCACACAGCACAGCACACTAAATACAGGTCTCATTTGATGTCATGGATAATGTTGGAAATGCTTGTTGTTGCTTACTTGCTTATGGCGACTCACTAAGAGCTACTAAGGTCGTACTTGTGTGATGGCCTTCCGAACTACTATGTATACAATTTTTCAGATCTTGTCCACTTAAAGGGACATTAAGAGATGTGGTGGAGGCAGCGCCCTCAATTACAAAAATATGATAGAAACTGGGATTTGTTTATTTTTACAATAGTATTACATGTATGAATTTATACCTATAAGGATTAAGAAAAATCAGCCCTCTTTGTACAACAAAATGTCGATTCAAAAATGCTGATCTCCGGCAGATCAGCTTTTTACGTATCCGACAGTATCCCCCTGCAGTACGGGTGATACATAACGCGAACCATATTTGCATAGAGGGCGTTATTCAATAAATAGCGATGGTATTGTTTTAATCAAGTTTTGCTGTATTTTTTTTAGTAGAAACAACAATAATGGCAATTTGTAATGTTCATCTTGAATTCTGAAGTAAATTTGTATTCATTTAAAATTGTCAACACCACTTAATGTCCCTTTAAGCCGGTGTCCTCTGTAAGGAGTAAACCTGTTGTTGTCTCTCCTGGGTTGTCCTTGAAATTCCTTCCATGTTGGGTTACCACAAAAGAACTTTGGCTGCTGCTTCGTCATTTCTCCGAAAACAGTGTCCGGCAAGACTTAGTCGCTTCGACTGTAGCCTCGCAGAGACCGGCAATAGATTCCCATACAAATCTTTATTGGTGGTATGCGATTGCCATGAAACATCTAGCGCCTTTTTTTAGGAGACGTGTGTAGCAGCCATCTAGGGCCTTCTCTGAGTTGGAAGCGATTGTTGTTTTGGAAGTGTTTGTTGTAGTCAATGATTATGCTTCCAATTAGATTTTTTTAAATACAAAGCTTTGAATAGAGCGTGGTCAGAACCTGTTTGTCCGCCCGCGAAATAATTAACCGTACCCAACATTTGAATAGGCTAGGTAAAATGCGTAATGATAACATCGTAGCTCGGGCGTGGTTCACAGAAAGCTCGCTGTACGCTATACATATTCGACTGACGCACGTTTTATTGTATTATATATATTGGGCTATTCCAGATAATAACGAACCAGCCGCTATCATAATGTCCAATACCATGAATACAGGGAGTGTATATTTTAGTAGCTATTTGCTGACGTCAATATGAACTTTCCTATATCAAGCACCAGATACCCGCATTCCCCATACCGTCTGCTTGCGACATTTCTGTATGCTTTGATTTTTCATTACACCGCACTCTTGGACAGACGACGGTGGCTACGAACGGCCGTTAATTTTGAATTTCCGTTGGTTTCAATGTAACAATGGATTTTGATTATATGACCCCATAAAATTCATCATAGGTTAGAAGAAAAATTTTCCAATCCAAAACCGTTCGGGATGGCTAATCATCCCAATTGTAAATGCTATTTTTTGAATTTAAACCGTTGTTAAGCGGTCGTCCCATTCACTTGATCAGGTAACCTCGTTCGCATATTTTAACCTGAATACTCGTGAATACGCCTATGTCCAGCGTCGTCTGCTCTTGGATGTAAAAAAATTCATTATACTGCCCTCTTTATTAAAAACAAAGACCTCGCTGTATTTTCACCAACACTTGGAAGTGCTTGTTGTAGTCAATGATTATGGTTCCAATTAGATTTTTTGAAATACAAAGCTTTTAACATGTTTGCATGTACATTTGATGGCATAATATTCAATTCGTCAATGCCAGAGATAATTACGAGTGAAGACGGAAATACACGGGAAATTAAATTCATATTAAAAACATAATCTGATATAAATTGTTTTAAATGATTAATATATTATATTTGGATTATTCAAGTCGATTCCATACACCCGGCCGCTCTCATAATGTCCAATACAGGGAGTGTATATTTTAGTAGCTATTTGCTGACGTCAATATGAGCTTTCCCATATCAAGCACCAGATACCCACATTCCCCATACCACCTGCTTGCGAAATTTATGTATGCTTTGATTTTCATTACACCGCACTCTTGAATGTAAAAAAACAATTATACTGCCCTCTATAAAACAAAGACCTCGCTGTATTTTCACCCACACTGAAAATAACAACGTTCTCACCCAGCACAGCATAGCACACTAAATTGTATGTCTCATTGGATGTCATGGCAAATGTTGGAAATGCTTGTTGTTACTTACTTGCTTATGGCGACTCAAAAGGTCGGAATTGTGTGATGGCCCTCCACACTGCTATATCATGCATGCAGTTTTTTCAGATCTTGTCCACTTAAGTCGATGTCCGCTGTAAGAATCCTGATGTAGTCTCTCCTGGGTTGTCCCCTGGATTTCCTTCCATGTTTGGGTTGCCACAAGAGAACTGTGGATGCTGCTTCGTCATTTCTCCGAAAACAGGGTCCGGCAAGTTTTAGTCTCCTCGACTGTAGCCTCACAGAGAGAGAGATTTTTGATTTGGAAGTGCTTGTTGTAGTCAATGATTATGCTTCCAATTAGATTTTTAAAATACAAAGCTTTGAATAGAGCGTGGTCAGAACCTGTTTGTCCCGATTTTGCCCATGAACCGCCCATGTGTTGCATTTGCGCATTGTTCTTAAGTTTTGCCTTTGAATTTATCCTTTGAAATAACTTAATCAGGAAAAATATCTTTATCATAAAAAATGATTTTAAAAAGTGTAAATACCTAGAAAAATAAATAAATAACCTTCTGAGACCCGGTTATTCTTTGTATATAGTAGATCGCAAATTATTTCTTCGGAATTGGAAACCAGCCATTAAGTCATTCATCTCATCAAAGTAATTAGAGGTAGGGTATCAAGGAGCTCTAACAGGCGCTGTTCTGTAATGTAATTTATTGTTGAATATTCAAATAAGAAACAGAAATCCAAATGTAAACCGATGGACTTTAAATGAACTTAGTTTGACTAAACCAAAGGTTATTTCGGAGAATAAACTCCATGCAGGGAAACCCTACACACAACGCACAAAGATGCAAGAATTCAAGATGAACATTAAAAATTGCCATTATTGTTGTTTCTACTAACAAAAATACAGCAAAACTTGATTAAAACAATACCATCGCTATTTATTGAAAAACGCCCTCTATGCAAATATGGTTCGCGATGTTTATCACGCGTGCTGCAGGGGCATACTGTCTGACGTAATATGCTGATCTAGCGGAGATCAGCATTTTTGAATCGACGTTTTGTTGTACAAAGAGAGCTGATTTTTCTTAATCCTTATAGGTGTAAGTTCATACATGTAATACAATTGTAAAAATATACAAATCCCAGTTTTTATCATATATTTTTGTAATTGGGGCGCTGCCTCCACCACATCTCTTAATGCCCCTTTAAATACAAAGCAGTTATGTTTTCTACTTGTTAAGTTATAAGAGTCCCATTTTGTTGACCTACTTTTTTTGGACACGCTGTGGTTGATTTCCGAATAATATCATGTTAAAAGTCAAAAATCCAAAACTATTGAAGTTAAATAGTCAACTCTAGTGTAAGTGCTACCTAATATTTGTATAATGTACACACCTCGTCGTTAATATTTTGTTTTATTCCTTTCAGCTGTAGCAGTTCGATATCTTACTAAACGATTTATTGGTGAATATGAACATTACTCAGGTAAGACTATCAACACATATACATACGATACCTCAAAATGGAATCGAAACTAATGGCGTATGGGCAGGGAGAAGAGCGCGTACGCTTCCTATAGCAAATCAGTCAGGTGAAGGGAAAAATTGCCATTTAATTGACGCGATTTGCTCCAAATAAACCTAGGTACATTTCCCTTCCCTCGTGTACTCCAGCAACAAATGTATAGTTGAAGATACACTTATCTTATTTGTGTTCTATGTCTAGAAACCCGATATCATCACCAAACCAAGATAGATGGTGACATCGTATCCATGGAAGTACTAGATATAGCTAATCAGGTAAGTATAGACAGCTGTACCAAGATAGATGGTGACATCGTATCCATGGAAGTACTAGATATAGCTAACCAGGTAAGTATAGACACCTGTACCAAGATAGATGGTGACATCGTATCCATGGAAGTACTAGATATAGCTAATCAGGTAAGTATAGACAGCTGTACCAAGATAGATGGTGACATCGTATCCATGGAAGTACTAGATATAGCTAATCAGGTAAGTATAGACAGCTGTACCAAGATAGATGGTGACATCGTATCCATGGAAGTACTAGATATAGCTAACCAGGTAAGTATAGACACCTCTACCAAGATAGATGGTGACATCGTATCCATGGAAGTACTAGATATAGCTAATCAGGTAAGTATAAGCACCTGTACCAAGATAGATGGTGACATCGTATCCATGGAAGTACTAGATATAGCTAATCAGGTAAGTATAGACAGCTGTACCAAGATAGATGGTGACATCGTATCCATGGAAGTACTAGATATAGCTAATCAGGTAAGTATAGACAGCTGTACCAAGATAGATGGGGACATCGTATCCATGGAAGTACTAGATATAGCTAACCAGGTAAGTATAGACACCTGTACCAAGATAGATGGGGACATCGTATCCATGGAAGTACTAGATATAGCTAATCAAGTAAGTATAGACAGCTGTTGATTTTCGGGACGAAGCAACATAATTATAGGCTACTATCGTTTCAGTAAAACAAGAGGTAAGCTTAAAAGCATTTAACTGAGACACAGAAGCAAAAGCCGATCAATACATATCAGAAACTGACTTTTTGACTCTGCATGTCTGCCAACTTGAAACATTTGTTGACAATAAATAACCTGAGACTTCTAGAAATAACAGAAGAATTCGGGTGCCCAAACCAGTTTCTATATACTCTGAGTAAAAAGCTTTTAAACATCTGGAGAACACACTCAAATGCCGGACCGTGCCTACGGTCCAGTTGTCTATGATCCTTCATAATAAGATCATGGTTCAGGCGCATCATTTATAAAATATTCTACTTAAATGGACTTACTAAGAAAAGTGATTCGTGAACTCTTCTTAAGCCTTGTTAGGAATAATATTAAAGAATTGTTTTCAAGTTGAGCTCTACGTTAGGACAAGGGCTAAAGTATGGTATGGATTCTATTTGATGAAGATAGCATCATAAATTCTTAAAAATTGCTCGTGAGAAGAGATGAAATTAAGTAATTAGCCTTAAGATTGACATTACACAGGAATTTCTTATGTGCTACAATGGGCCGATGGGTTCTTCCTCATGTTCTCTATCTTACCTCCAATACAGAAAATCCTAACAGAATCTGTTCTACAATGGGCCGATGGGATCTTCCTCATGTACTCCATCACTGATCGACGTAGTTTAGAACAAATCAGACAGATACAATACCAAGTTGTAGAAGCTAGGAGTTCAAAGCAGATACCACTAGCCTTTATGATTGTTGCCAACAAGTCAGATCTTGTACATCAACGTAAAGTGTCATCTTCGGAAGGTACGTCTCTCAGTTAGGGGCAGGTAATAACGTAGTGATCAATATACGCTATGTACATTATACGATTAACATTCGCTGCGTGAACGTTTCGCACGTTGGGTGTAGGTGGCTTATTCGTCAGCTGACCAGCCCGTTTACGGCGCTTCAGAAGAAACCTACACCCAACGTCCGAAACGTTCACAGGGCGAATGATCAATCAATCCATATCGTATTGATCACAGTGCATATATCACACGCTAAACATTTCAAAAATGTTTATTTTGAGCGTGTGACATGCGTTGTGATCAATACGCTATGTATAGGCTACGTTGAGCATTCGTTGTGTGAATGTTTCGCACGTTGGGTATAGGTGACTTATTCGTCAGCTGTTCGGTCATGTACGGCGCTTAAAGGTCCTGTCACGTAGTAGCGTATAGAGCTAACTTATCCCTAGCGTACTGATTTTGTTTCTCGAAATTTGGTTAAGTACAGATACGCTCAAATTCTTGGCCAAAATATGTTTCTTAAGGCCCTGTCCTATTATGAAATTCGAATCCATCACTTGTTTTGCTGTGTTTCCTTGAGCATGTTAAGTGGTGGTACTAACAACCTATAGACCTATATGTAAAGAATCTTCTTCAACACTACGTGCCCCTTTAATGTTCGTTTCATTATCTGTTATAAGGATTTCATTACAATACATTTCCCTGAATTTGCTACTTTAGTCGTCTATTTTTGGTTTAAACGCAATTATAGTTTTAAGGTTTCCGTTTTAATGAATACTGAAACGACGACGATGGTTTGTGTTAGCTTAGGGGCCTCTTTAAGAAGATGGAGATATTATTTCTTAAGTGTAGGATATTGTGTTCAATGATATGAGGCGATACATTGTATAATATATAAATATATTTAGCACGTGCGCCGACATGATTTCTTTTTCAGTAAACTTGCCAAGCAGGGTATTAGACTATACTTCCGCCTTGATGTACATCAACCTATTTATTTGTGGAGTGATTAAGCAAAATGAATTGAAAGTCCCAAAAATTAATGTTGAGATATAACAAAACAAAGTAACACATTTCATATATTCCATTGTTCCTGATATCTTCGGAATTAAGTGCTCATTTTGCTTAATCGCATCATATCTGTATTTTACTAATAATGTTCAGGAATCATTAAGGTTTGTGATGTATATCTTAAATAAAAAACGAACAGTTAATTGTTATTTTTTATGTTTTCCTATCCAGGTGAACATCTTGCGAAAGAAATGGGATGCACATTTGTAGAAATATCAGCTTCTGATAACTATGAAAATATACTTGACGTTTTCCTTGAACTTTATCGGGAGATAAGGATGTACAAATTTGGAAGCAGATCATCCATATTTGGAAGAATGTTTGGACATAGTAGAGAGAAGAAAATGTTAACTTTATAACGAATTATCATTGTAAGGATTGGCTTGGAAATGGATTGCTCGAACCTGAAGCCTGAACCAAACTTTGTTTGGACTTTTGTATCGTTCAATCTTGTTCCAACGAATATTGCATTTTGGGGTAACATATGCACACGTAAATGTTTCGTCTGTGTACTTTTGACCATCATAATTCCATGACTCCTCTGGTCAAATGAACCGACAGTGCCAATCTCAACCAACACGACGTCAATATTGGGGGCGATGAACTGGTTCAGATTTGATCTTTACATAATTATGCCAGCTATGAACTACAGCCTACCTAGAAGATGCACTCACCATTAAATATTTGTACTAGCTCTGTCACATATCTCTATTAATACATTAAGCTTATTTTATAGATTTGTTTAAGCCTACATGTATTCACCTAAATATAGTAACATACATTCAACTCTTAAAGAGTGAAATTTCACACTTGCATAGAGCCAACTGAGTGATCAATCCTTTAGAAGTTTAGAGTGATAGCTCTACAAGAGTAAACATAAACAGGTCACTCTTGCCTAAGAGCGAATTTTATCTCGAGAGTGAACGTCAATCTAAAGAATTGGTCACTCAGTTGACTCTTGTAAGAGTAGAATTTCGTTCTTTTAGAATGTTCTTTTACTCTTTCACATTTAGGGTGTATATATTTTGAACGTGTTTACCTTATCTAAAGATGTGTAAATGGTTCGGTTGAATTCTAGCAAAGTCAACCTCAACTGGTTTACAGCAGTTATTGATGATTTAGTCGTTTGTTTCGACCTGAATGAGTCCCGAACACCGTCCCGAACCCAAGTTGGTTCAAAGCAATGTATTAAAAGCATAAGGACCGTGTGTAATAAAATGCATCACTAGAAACTCCACGCTTTTATGAAGGATCACATAGTGAAAAGCATAGACCTGTGTATGGAATTGGCATACATTATGGATGGTACGCTTGGCATGGTGACACTTTTAATCTGATTGCAATTCACAGAATATCAATCATTCCTTATTAGCACCGCCAAAAGGACGAAATTAACGTCTTTTTTCATTTAAATCATTGACAACAATGGAGTTGTACATGTACCACAACTACAAACCACTGCTTTGGACTTTCAACTCGTGCGTAATCAGTCTGCTACGGAACGGGAGTGCGTTCGGCTTGAGGGCGTGCTATTAAGTGACGTACTGCCATCAATGTTTACACATGCGATGCATCAAGTGACGGGAGTTCGTCACCGCTGGGTGAAGAATAAGGTCGATATTTCAATAGAGGGCGCGCCTAAGAACGGGACTGCGTTTCCAAGGGAAAGGCCTTCCGTCAAATATTGAAAAAAGCCGATTTTGCCGATTTCTAACCATAATATAAATCTCTTATTATCTCTAAAAATGTCATCACTATATACTACTGCAACGATTGTATTTAATGTCAAAATTATCACACTAATCCTAAAAATGCATTAAAATGGTGTAAACTCGCCTAGGAAATGGTAGTCTCATTGCGGTAACAAGGTGTATTTCGACCTGTATTGCGAGATGTTGGGGTCAAAGGTGAGATAAAATCATCGGATTAGCTGCCGCGAGGAATTCTTGTAGCTAGGCTGCACTCAATTTGTAAAGATGTTAATTATGCAAATATTTAGGGTTGAATAGCGAGAATGCAATGATTGCACAAATTGACGGCTACACGTTACCACGGTGACGCACGCCAGTCAATTTGTAGCGCCCACAAGTGAAACGGGTTCTCGTTCCGGAGCTGACTGGAAATAGTCATTAGCATGCAGCGACATACGTCACACCATATACTTTGCACATGTTTCCCTATAAACCAATCACGGTGAATCATCAGTGGAATCGACCTCATCCTCATCATCAATAGATGCCGTCATTGCAATTCTTCTAGAGTTTGGACTTCCAGCTGGATAAAACATTACCGCCGTATTGGCATAACTTTGGGTCCTTTCTCTTGGTTTAGGTGGGTTAGCGTCCAAATCAAACTTATCCTTACTTGCTCTCTTACGAAATGACATCCGTCTGTTCTGTATCCAATCGGATGACGCCCTCTTGTGATTCTTGTGTTCATTGTAAAGTTTATCAAAGGCACGCACAGCATCATCATATGATTCTTTGACAGAAATTTCTGTGAAATAACAGTTTAAATTGTCCGCCAATTTAGAACCTTCCTCGCTTGAAACCAGTCTATCATCTTCCATATCTTTCTTATTACCAATGATAAGAACTGTGAGATCGGAGGATTTTCTGGTATGAGTTATGAGAAATTTCAGTCTTGGGACTTCTTCAAAGCTGCACCTATCCATGACAGAATATACAATGATGTAAGCGTCCGCCCATTTTAGTTTATCTTCTGTTAATTCCTCCTGTAACAAAACACAAACAGTAAGTGAAGGTGTACGTACAATAAAAACGTTTATGTAGAGATGGTGTAGAAATTGGTACGATGGTCACCTGGGTTTATTTTACATACATCTCTACGACGATTCCAACCCGTAGTAAGAATAATAATCAATCTTAAATCGAAGAACAGCCATCTTAGAATCCTTCATAAGTCTGCTGCATATAGACCCTTCTGGAGTGTACATTCATGTGGTCCCAATGTAGGCGAATGTGAAGACCACTAGAAGCAAATCGTATAGGTTGAGACTCGCGCCCTGAAAGTTATAACCAAATCTTTTGTATTTTACGAATGATTTAATTAAATTAATCCGATCTAGAGATATGTTTGGAACATTAATTAAGATGAGATGTGATCATAGCTTGATCTCTGCACCTCGGTTTACAGTAAGTGCTCTTTTGTTTTGTCAAAATACATCGTAACAATTGGTCGAATTAAGCTTAAATATGTTAAAAGAGGTTTTTTCAACCTTACTCTTTCCGTGCTCATTTAAATCCGACAATTTGCATATTTCCTAATGAGGTCCAAATCCTAGTGAGAACTGAGTACAGAACATTTTCAGGTTCACCAAAACAGAAAATACGAGTAAGTGTCCAATTGACTCCGATCCGAATATGAAAATAGAAAACCTGAGCTCACTTGTCATGCTTGGACATTTACCGGGCTCAAACCTCGTGCTTTCAAAGAAGCTAGTAAAATGCACATATTTGCATGCACTGTTACATACCTGTCCAGCGGTATCTAGGATCTCAAACTCCACTGTTGATGCGTCGCCTGGATAAAAGCAATGATGACGATAAACCATTTCTGAAATAAAAATATACATTTATAATGCATGAATGAATGGGACGTCTGTCAACGCATAACATCTTTTGAAATGATACAGACTTACTCTGTGTGAAAGACGTAATACAAAATTTAAATCTTGGACGTACATTGTTCTTTTAAAGAACGACAAATTTACGCATGTAAAATACTATCGCAAGACAGAAAATCTCAGGATTCCACTTTGCATTAATTGTATATTATCCAGATACAATACATCGCCCGGCATTCGCCTACAACATGCCATTAGCAATGCTAATGCAGAGACAATACATCGCCCCGGAGTACGCCTACAACATGTATTGTCTCTACAAAACGCAGAGACAATACATCGCCCCGGCATTCGCCTACAACATGCCATTAGCAATGCTAATGCAGAGACGATACATCGCCCCTGGCATTCACCTTCCACATGCCATTAGCAATGCTAACGCAGAGACAATACATCGCCCCAGAGTACGCTTACAACATGCCATTAGCAATGATAACGCAGAGACAATACATCGCCCCGGAGTACGCCTACAACATGCCAATAGCAATGCTAACGCAGAGACAATACATCGCATGTTGCAGGCGAATGCCGGGCGATGTATTGTTTGTTTGTTTGTTTGTTTGTTTGTTTATACGGTCGGTCCTTACGGACACACGCGGCTTGTCTCTGCGTTAGCATTGATATGCTAATGGCATGTGGCAGGCGAATGCCGGGGCGATGTATTGTCTCTGCATCGCCCCTGGCATTCGCCTACAACATGCCATTAGCAATGCTAACGCAAAGACAATACATCGCCCCGGAGTACGCTTACAACATGCCATTAGCAATGCTAACGCAGAGACAATACATCGCCCCGGAGTACGCCTACAACATGCCATTAGCAATGCTAATGCAGAGACGATACATCGCCCCTGGCATTCGCCTTCCACATGCCATTAGCAATGCTAATGCAGAGACGATACATCGCCCCTGGCATTCGCCTTCCACATGCCATTAGCAATGCTAATGCAGATACAATACATCGCCCCAGAGTACGCTTACAACATGCCATTAGCAATGCTAATGCAGAGACGATACATCGCCCCTGGCATTCGCCTTCCACATGCCATTAGCAATGCTAATGCAGAGACGATACATCGCCCCTGGCATTCGCCTTCCACATGCCATTAGCAATGCTAATGCAGAGACGATACATCGCCCCTGGCATTCGCCTTCCACATGCCATTAGCAATGCTAATGCAGAGACGATACATCGCCCCTGGCATTCGCCTTCCACATGCCATTAGCAATGCTAATGCAGAGACGATACATCGCCCCTGGCATTCGCCTTCCACATGCCATTAGCAATGCTAATGCAGAGACAATACATCGCCCCGGAGTACGCCTACAACATGCCATTAGCAATGCTAACGCAGAGACAATACATCGCCCCTGGTATTCGCCTTCCACATGCCATTAGCAATGCTAATGCAGAGACAATACATCACCCCTGGCATTCGCCTACAACATGCCATTAGCAATGCTAATGCAGAGACGATACATCGCCCCTGGTATTCGCCTTCCACATGCCATTAGCAATGCTAATGCAGAGACAATACATCACCCCTGGCATTCGCCTACAACATGCCATTAGCAATGCTAATGCAGAGACGATACATCGCCCCTGGCATTCGCCTTCCACATGCCATTAGCAATGCTAATGCAGAGACGATACATCGCCCCTGGCATACGCCTTCCACATGCCATTAGCAATGCTAATGCAGAGACGATACATCGCCCCGGAGTACACCTACAACATGCCAATAGCAATGCTAACGCAGAGACAATACATCGCCCCCAGAGTACGCCTACAACATGCCATTAATAGCAATGCTAACGCAGAGACAATCGTAAATTTGCCGAGTAAATGTTGCTTTTTTCATAATTCAGAAGGAACGGCATGATAATATCCATTTCTTCTGGATCCTAACCACTTCAAGATTAGAATCTCTGGACAGAATAAATCTTGTACAATTTTACCTAGAATTCAGTTTTCAGATATATCAAAATGTCTTCACGCACATGAACATGTGCGGCATATATCCAACATATCTAACATTTTGTGTAACTCTATAGAACGACGATGCTCCATTATTGCAAAAGTCACGATCAAATTGAAATTGAAATTGATTATAGGAAAAAAGATGTTATTTATTATATATTTTAGATTTCTGATACTTTTTAACACTTTAATACCTAATACATCGCATGACATGTAATTGACTTACCTAATGTCGGATCGTAATCCCAAATGAACCGCCTTGTCACAAATCGGACCGCTAACGCTAAAAAATAAAACAAGAAGAATGATGTTATTCAAAAACAACACAATGGTCATCAGGGTTTTCTCTTTACTTAAAGGGGCATTGAGAGAATTTTTTGGCACCTACGTCAATTGAAGAAATCTATTTGCAGAATTGGTGTCTATTTTGGAATATAGTGTTGGGTTTTAAAAGAGTACTAACATGCTAAAATGTGACCGATCGTGTTATTTCTAGAAGATACCATATAGAATAAACTGACAAACCAAAATTGAATGTTATAATGTATACAAGATTCTTCATGGTACCGGAAAATGTTTAAAAATAACAACGGAGAGCGAAATTCTATGCGAACACAAGTAATGACCTCTACATGTTATTGACGAATTCGATATAGCAATTTGCAACTTTTTGTGATCGCATAGCGTAGATAATGAGTCGTGTTTCTGTATGACTTCCAAACATCTTTGCATAAATTGTTTGGGGAAAACTTGTAACCAAAACTATTGTCCAATACAAACGTGATTATCATGACAAATATGTTTAGAAACGTGGTGCAAGATGGTGTTTAGATCGTTCATGTTTAGAAATTAAACACCGTGTGTTTAGATATTTGACATGCATATTTAGGGATCTGTCATGTAAGTGTTTAGAAATTTGACATGTATAGAAACGTGGTGCAAAATGGTGTTTAGAAAAGCGTTTAATCTCTAAACACTGGTTTTACAGTGTATAGAATGTGGTGTCAGCAAATGAAAAATAAAGACAAAATCGAGTCAGACAGTCTGCCATTATGGATTCCTAACGTCATTGACTATTATCATGCTTATTAAAACAAGAATAACAGAAACTGTAATTGGATACACCATGCATAATTCAATCCTCTTGACTCTTCAGTCACTATGGGTGGTTCAATTAAGGAAGACATTGTACAATGTAGATGTATTGAGAAACCTTGCCATTGAATAATACATGTGTGCCTTATGTATAATTCGTACACATGTTTAACACACATAGTTGGAATAATGTTCCCTTTCTTGGTTATTGTAATCGATTTCTAATATCTAGGGGTGACTGTTTTACATCTAAATTGGCCGGAGATGTTACGCTGATTTGTTTTCGTCCGGAGGTGGGAGGAAATGAAGAGGCATCAG
Organism: Ophiura sarsii; assembly: GCA_035610835.1. Taxonomy (NCBI): domain Eukaryota; kingdom Metazoa; phylum Echinodermata; class Ophiuroidea; order Amphilepidida; family Ophiuridae; genus Ophiura; species Ophiura sarsii. The sequence continues at coordinate 648,034 of CM069443.1, forward strand.
ATGCTTTGCTTAAATCGAATGGCCCAAATCTTTGTGATACCCATTTCACGTCATTAATATCATGTATACGGTTCAGATGCTTTGCTTAAATCGAATGGCCCCAATCTTTGTGATACCCATTTCGGCGTCATTAATATCATGTATACGGTTCAGATGCTTTGCTTAAATCGAATGGCCCCAATCTTTGTGATACCCATTTCGGCGTCATTAATATCATGTATACGGTTCAGATGCTTTGCTTAAATCGGATAGCCCAAATCTTTGTGATACCCATTTCGGCGTCATTAATATCATGTATACGGTTCAGATGCTTTGCTTAAATCGAATGGCCCCAATCTTTGTGATACCCATTTCGGCGTCATTAATATCATGTATACGGTTCAGATGCTTTGCTTAAATCGGATAGCCCAAATCTTTGTGATACCCATTTCGGCGTCATTAATATCATGTATACGGTTCAGATGCTTTGCTTAAATCGGATGGCCCCAATCTTCGTGATACCCATTTCGGCGTCATTAATATCATGTATACGGTTCAGATGCTTTGCTTAAATCGAATGGCCCCAATCTTTGTGATACCCATTTCGGCGTCATTAATATCATGTATACGGTTCAGATGCTTTGCTTAAATCGGATAGCCCAAATCTTTGTGATACCCATTTCGGCGTCATTAATATCATGTATACGGTTCAGATGCTTTGCTTAAATCGAATGGCCCCAATCTTTGTGATACCCATTTCGGCGTCATTAATATCATGTATACGGTTCAGATGCTTTGCTTAAATCGAATGGCCCCAATCTTTGTGATACCCATTTCGGCGTCATTAATATCATGTATACGGTTCAGATGCTTTGCTTAAATCGGATAGCCCAAATCTTTGTGATACCCATTTCACGTCATTAATATCATGTAAACGGTTCAGATGCTTTGCTTAAATCGGATGGCCCCAATCTTTGTGATACCCATTTCGGCGTCATTAATATCATGTATACGGTTCAGATGCTTTGCTTAAATCGGATAGCCCCAATCTTTGTGATACCCATTTCGGCGTCATTAATATCATGTATACGGTTCAGATGCTTTGCTTAAATCGGATAGCCCAAATCTTTGTGATACCCATTTCACGTCATTAATATCATGTATACGGTTCAGATGCTTTGCTTAAATCGAATGGCCCAAATCTTTGTGTTACCCATTTCACGTCATTAATATCATGTATACGGTTCAGATGCTTTGCTTAAATCGAATGGCCCCAATCTTTGTGATACCCATTTCACGTCATTAATGTCATGTATGCGGTTCAGATGCTTTGCTTAAATCGAATAGCCCAAATCTTTGTGATACCAATTTCACGTCATTAATGTCATGTATGGTTCCCAATCATCAGATGCTTTGCTTAAATCAAATGGCCCCAATCTTTGTGATACCCATTTCACGTCATTAATGTCATGTATACGGTTCAGATGCTTTGCTTAAATCGGATGGCCCAAATCTTTGTGATACCCATTTCGGCGTCATTAATATCATGTATACGGTTCAGATGCTTTGCTTAAATCGGATGGCCCAAATCTTTGTGATACCCATTTCGGCGTCATTAATATCATGTATACGGTTCAGATGCTTTGCTTAAATCGAATGGCCCCAATCTTTGTGATACCCATTTCGGCGTCATTAATATCATGTATACGGTTCAGATGCTTTGCTTAAATCGAATGGCCCAAATCTTTGTGATACCCATTTCACGTCATTAATGTCATGTATGGTTCCCAATCATCAGATGCTTTGCTTAAATCGAATGGCCCAAATCTTTGTGATACCCATTTCGGCGTCATTAATATCATGTATACGGTTCAGATGCTTTGCTTAAATCGAATGGCCCCAATCTTTGTGATACCCATTTCGGCGTCATTAATATCATGTATACGGTTCAGATGCTTTGCTTAAATCGGATGGCCCCAATCTTTGTGATACCCATTTCACGTCATTAATGTCATGTATACGGTTCAGATGCTTTGCTTCCAATCTTTGTGATACCCATTTCACGTCATTAATGTCATGTATGGTTCCCAATCATCAGATGCTTTGCTTAAATCGAATGGCCCCAATCTTTGTGATACCCATTTCGGCGTCATTAATATCATGTATAAGGTTCAGATGCTTTGCTTAAATCGGATAGCCCAAATCTTTGTGATACCCATTTCGGCGTTATTAATATCATGTATACGGTTCAGATGCTTTGCTTAAATCGAATGGCCCCAATCTTTGTGATACCCATTTCGGCGTCATTAATATCATGTATACGGTTCAGATGCTTTGCTTAAATCGAATGGCCCCAATCTTTGTGATACCCATTTCGGCGTCATTAATATCATGTATACGGTTCAGATGCTTTGCTTAAATCGGATAGCCCAAATCTTTGTGATACCCATTTCGGCGTCATTAATATCATGTATACGGTTCAGATGCTTTGCTTAAATCGAATGGCCCCAATCTTTGTGATACCCATTTCGGCGTCATTAATATCATGTATACGGTTCAGATGCTTTGCTTAAATCGAATGGCCCCAATCTTTGTGATACCCATTTCGGCGTCATTAATATCATGTATACGGTTCAGATGCTTTGCTTAAATCGGATAGCCCAAATCTTTGTGATACCCATTTCACGTCATTAATATCATGTAAACGGTTCAGATGCTTTGCTTAAATCGGATGGCCCCAATCTTTGTGATACCCATTTCGGCGTCATTAATATCATGTATACGGTTCAGATGCTTTGCTTAAATCGGATAGCCCCAATCTTTGTGATACCCATTTCGGCGTCATTAATATCATGTATACGGTTCAGATGCTTTGCTTAAATCGGATAGCCCAAATCTTTGTGATACCCATTTCACGTCATTAATATCATGTATACGGTTCAGATGCTTTGCTTAAATCGAATGGCCCAAATCTTTGTGTTACCCATTTCACGTCATTAATATCATGTATACGGTTCAGATGCTTTGCTTAAATCGAATGGCCCCAATCTTTGTGATACCCATTTCACGTCATTAATGTCATGTATGCGGTTCAGATGCTTTGCTTAAATCGAATAGCCCAAATCTTTGTGATACCAATTTCACGTCATTAATGTCATGTATGGTTCCCAATCATCAGATGCTTTGCTTAAATCAAATGGCCCCAATCTTTGTGATACCCATTTCACGTCATTAATGTCATGTATACGGTTCAGATGCTTTGCTTAAATCGGATGGCCCAAATCTTTGTGATACCCATTTCGGCGTCATTAATATCATGTATACGGTTCAGATGCTTTGCTTAAATCGGATGGCCCAAATCTTTGTGATACCCATTTCGGCGTCATTAATATCATGTATACGGTTCAGATGCTTTGCTTAAATCGAATGGCCCCAATCTTTGTGATACCCATTTCGGCGTCATTAATATCATGTATACGGTTCAGATGCTTTGCTTAAATCGAATGGCCCAAATCTTTGTGATACCCATTTCACGTCATTAATGTCATGTATGGTTCCCAATCATCAGATGCTTTGCTTAAATCGAATGGCCCAAATCTTTGTGATACCCATTTCGGCGTCATTAATATCATGTATACGGTTCAGATGCTTTGCTTAAATCGAATGGCCCCAATCTTTGTGATACCCATTTCGGCGTCATTAATATCATGTATACGGTTCAGATGCTTTGCTTAAATCGGATGGCCCCAATCTTTGTGATACCCATTTCACGTCATTAATGTCATGTATACGGTTCAGATGCTTTGCTTCCAATCTTTGTGATACCCATTTCACGTCATTAATGTCATGTATGGTTCCCAATCATCAGATGCTTTGCTTAAATCGAATGGCCCCAATCTTTGTGATACCCATTTCGGCGTCATTAATATCATGTATAAGGTTCAGATGCTTTGCTTAAATCGGATAGCCCAAATCTTTGTGATACCCATTTCGGCGTTATTAATATCATGTATACGGTTCAGATGCTTTGCTTAAATCGAATGGCCCCAATCTTTGTGATACCCATTTCGGCGTCATTAATATCATGTATACGGTTCAGATGCTTTGCTTAAATCGAATGGCCCCAATCTTTGTGATACCCATTTCACGTCATTAATGTCATGTATGGTTCCCAATCATCAGATGCTTTGCTGAAATCGAATGGCCCAAATCTTTGTGATACCCATTTCACGTCATTAATATCATGTATACGGTTCAGATGCTTTGCTTAAATCGAATGGCCCAAATCTTTGTGATACCCATTTCACGTCATTAATGTCATGTATGGTTCCCAATCATCAGATGCTTTGCTTAAATCGAATGGCCCCAATCTTTGTGATACCCATTTCACGTCATTAATGTCATGTATGGTTCCCAATCATCAGATGCTTTGCTTAAATCGAATGGCCCCAATCTTTGTGATACCCATTTCACGTCATTAATGTCATGTATGGTTCCCAATCATCAGATGCTTTGCTTAAATCGAATGGCCCAAATCTTTGTGATACCCATTTCACGTCATTAATGTCATGTATGGTTCCCAATCATCAGATGCTTTGCTTAAATCGAATGGCCCCAATCTTTGTGATACCCATTTCACGTCATTAATATCATGTATACGGTTCAGATGCTTTGCTTAAATCGAATGGCCCAAATCTTTGTGATACCCATTTCGGCGTCATTAATATCATGTATACGGTTCAGATGCTTTGCTTAAATCGAATGGCCCCAATCTTTGTGTTACCCATTTCACGTCATTAATATCATGTATACGGTTCAGATGCTTTGCTTAAATCGAATGGCCCCAATCTTTGTGATACCCATTTCACGTCATTAATGTCATGTATGCGGTTCAGATGCTTTGCTTAAATCGAATAGCCCAAATCTTTGTGATACCAATTTCACGTCATTAATGTCATGTATGGTTCCCAATCATCAGATGCTTTGCTTAAATCAAATGGCCCAATCTTTGTGATACCCATTTCACGTCATTAATGTCATGTATACGGTTCAGATGCTTTGCTTAAATCGGATGGCCCAAATCTTTGTGATACCCATTTCGGCGTCATTAATATCATGTATACGGTTCAGATGCTTTGCTTAAATCGGATGGTCCAAATCTTTGTGATACCCATTTCGGCGTCATTAATATCATGTATACGGTTCAGATGCTTTGCTTAAATCGGATGGCCCAAATCTTTGTGATACCCATTTCGGCGTCATTAATATCATGTATACGGTTCAGATGCTTTGCTTAAATCGAATGGCCCCAATCTTTGTGATACCCATTTCGGCGTCATTAATATCATGTATACGGTTCAGATGCTTTGCTTAAATCGGATGGCCCCAATCTTTGTGATACCCATTTCACGTCATTAATGTCATGTATACGGTTCAGATGCTTTGCTTCCAATCTTTGTGATACCCATTTCACGTCATTAATGTCATGTATGGTTCCCAATCATCAGATGCTTTGCTTAAATCGAATGGCCCAAATCTTTGTGATACCCATTTCACGTCATTAATATCATGTATACGGTTCAGATGCTTTGCTTAAATCGAATGGCCCCAATCTTTGTGATACCCATTTCACGTCATTAATATCATGTATACGGTTCAGATGCTTTGCTTAAATCGAATGGCCCAAATCTTTGTGATACCCATTTCACGTCATTAATGTCATGTATGGTTCCCAATCATCAGATGCTTTGCTTAAATCGAATGGCCCAAATCTTTGTGATACCCATTTCACGTCATTAATATCATGTATACGGTTCAGATGCTTTGCTTAAATCGAATGGCCCAAATCTTTGTGATACCCATTTCACGTCATTAATGTCATGTATGGTTCCCAATCATCAGATGCTTTGCTTAAATCGAATGGCCCCAATCTTTGTGATACCCATTTCACGTCATTAATATCATGTATACGGTTCAGATGCTTTGCTTATTTCGAATGGCCCCAATCTTTGTGAGACCCATTTCACGTCATTAATATCATGTATACGGTTCAGATGCTTTGCTTAAATCGAATGGCCCCAATCTTTGTGTTACCCATTTCACGTCATTAATGTCATGTATGGTTCAGATGCTTTGCTTCCAATTTTTGTGATACCAATTTCACGTCATTAATGTCATGTATGGTTCCCGATAATTTCCCCAAAACGACGTTCAGAGATAATTATTTCTTGCCATTTCTCCCCTACCCTGTTTAAAGATATTTACTTCAGAGGTATAGACCTTCCGGAATATATCGCTACTCTGAATTTCATGGACAATCCCATACGGTCATTTTGTCCAATCATCAGGCGAAATGATGTTTCTCTGAACTCTGGCAATTTGACCATTTGAAAATGAGAATATACATTCAATGGTGTTTTTTACCAGCGGTCAAAGCAACATCATATTCCAAAAGACGTCAATACACACATTATCAAAAGATAATCAAAAAGTGCTCAACTGATAAATCAGGAGCGTATAGTTATTGACAACCGTTTCTGGTTAGGCTAGCCATTGAACAAAGTGCTCAATACCGTAAACGGCAGAGCTTATACAAATTCAGAGGTATAGACCTTCCGGAATATATCGCTACTCTGAGTTTTATGGACAGTCCCATACAGTCATTTTGTGCAATCATCAGACGAAAAGATGTTTCTCTGATCGCTGGCAATTTGACCAATTGAAAATGAGAATATACATTCAAAGGTGTTTTTACCAGCGGTCAAAGCAACATCATATTCCAAAAAAGGTCAATACACAAATTATCAAAAGATAATCAAATAGTGCTCAACTGATAAATCAGGAGCGTAAAATATGATGAATATACAGGGTGTCCCAAAAGTCTATGCACGACTTTGAAGCTTTGTATTTCACAAAATATAAGTCGTATTGAAAATATGAATACATATTTAGAAAGAGGAGATGTGGGAAATAATGTTGATATCAAACATTGTAGTAACATCTGTTTGTAATGCCACCCTAGAAGTAATATATGTATTACTGCAAAATGTAATTTTATACTTCGGAGGAATAAAGTTAATAAATCCATGTCTTCCATTAACAAAAATACGGGTAGAGTTGGTTACACGGTAAGTGATCCGTCAATTGTAATATTTAAAATTTAACATTACATTGATATCATCATAATAACAAACTATATCACACATAGTTTTCTTTTCTATAGTGAAATATAATTTAAATGTTTTCCATGTATACAGAGACGTGTGCTAATGCAAAAACACAGACCTAAACAATTGAATAACGTAACAGAAAAGTGAACACACACATCACACAGCTGTCAAACATGTTAAAATTTAAACTTAGCGGATTATTTTAATGCTGCTTGAAGGCCTCATCGAAGGTTGTTTTACCCATTTAGAATATGTTCCTGTGTTCAAAAATGTATCCACCAACTTCAGAATGGATATTCTTCCTGGTGCGCGTTTCACTTTGAAATGTTTTCTGAACTTTTGTAGAGTAAGTTGAACTGAATGTGTTTCAGCGTAGAACCATACCATTTGTATTCGCTTATCTATGCTGTAAACCATCTTGAATGAAGACTTTTGCTGTGCAATGTTGTCTACTACGCTTATTTATGTTGTGAGTGACCGAGTTTGGTATTAAATAACATTAATGTTGCAAGGTAAGCAGTGAACTGTGACTAACGCGCAACGTTGCTTTCATTCCGTTAATTTATGCGCACCTTTAGCAGCAATGTGTGGTACTTGGTTTGGGTTGGTCTGGCACACGGCCAATGACTTTCAACCAGTTTTATAATGTTGTGGGTTCACCAATATGGTTGTGTTTGGTATCAATTAATTTCCCAAATCTCGTCTATCAAAATATGGTTAAATTTATACCATATGATTTATATTTTATGAGATATGACTCTTCAAAAACGTGCATAGACTTTTGGGACACCCTGTACCTCTGAATGTTTATAAGCTCTGCCGTTTACAGTATTGAGCACTGTGTCCATGGCTAGTCTAACAAAGAAACGGTTGTCAAATCACGGGGGTTGGGGGGGCGGGGGGTCGCGGCGATATTTTGGGTCACTTTTTGCCTTGCGGACAAATTTTCTGAAAAAAGTGGGGTAGAGTTAGGGTTAAGATAACGGAATTGTTGTTCTACAGTATAGTATTAAATGCGTCGCGATTCTTGTATGTCAGAACAACATTGTCCTTTCTATCAACACGTGTAGTTGTCTGCCATCAATGATATGTTTCTATAGCAAATGCAAAGTTAATCCTCACATTGATATCTACGACATAGTAGAATTATTGCTACCCACGGTAGATAGCAGACATATTGCTAGCTACGGTAGATAGCAGACATATTGCTATATATAAATACAGTATATCAGATACTGTTTGCTATCAACGGTAGATAGCAGACATATTACTATCTACGGTAGATAGCAGACATATTGCTATCTACGGTAGATAGCAGACATATTGCTATCTACGGTAGATATATAGCAAACATATTGCTATCTACGGAAGATATATAGCAGATATATTGCTATCTACGGTAGATATATAGCAGACATATTGTTATCTACGGTATACATATGGGCCATATCCAAAACTAGTCATCATTGCGAGGGACGGATTGATGTTTTCGATTATCCTGTCTTATCAGTCAGAAATCTAGACACCAAAAGCATATCACATGAATAACAACCCAGTGTACTCCGCAAAAAAACAAAAAAAGCATAGCAACGATCACGCATGTTGCCATAGCAACACATTTTATTGCGCGAGGGACGGAAAATAGCGTGAGGGACAGATTTTTTTTTCTTCCATTATCCTGCCTTTCCAGCTGTGTGTAACTGTTCACTTTGAGTATACTGCATAACAAAGCAACCAATATACTTCAATATCAATGGGAAAAAATAAAGCCACAATGAAGCATATTGCTATGGCAACGCAATTTTAAAAACGCGAGGGACGGAATTGTCAAAAAAGGGACGGAATGGTTTAAATTGCATCGCCATAGCGAAACACTCAACAGTAGCATTCTGTTTTTGCCTGTCATAAAAGCACATAGGTAGATCATTCCAAAAACCCACTCAAGGTGTCAAATCTACCAACAGGAAATTTAGGACCACTAAAAATGTCTCTCAAATTCCGTCCCTCGCACAAACGGAGGTTTTGGATTTAGCCCATAGCAGACATATTGCTATATCAGACATATTGCTATATGCGGTAGATATACATGTATAGCAGACATATTGCTATACGGTAAATAGCAGTCACTAGTATGTTAAGTTAATAGTGTTTTGCTATTAATATAATGAATGGCAAACACATATATACCATACTTTCAAGGAATTTCTTTTTTCTCATACATTTCCTCATCAAATAATTAGTAACCTATCCCAACGGAATTTATATACGTCTTACTCATTTATAACATTACTTTGATAAAAGTGATAAGAGGTGCTTAAAGCAAAATTATGTAATCTTTTTCAAAATTTTACACATTTTTCTCTCTCTGTATGAAGCTCGACTATCAGGAAAGACTTTCCCGGACTCATAAATCTTCTTTGACTGTAATTTCCGTAACAACCCCATCACAGAACTGTACTATATCATAATGGAAAAGTGCTCCAAATGTAAGGAATTTTTCAACATATTGTTTCGATTTTCATCATAAGCCTTTCATAGGTTCACTTGTGTACAGTTGTGCAGGTTGCGGTCTTATTCAAATTTCAATAATCATAAAGATATATCATAAGACCAAAATATCGTCAAGTATTATAATCATTGATCATGACAATACGTATATCTTTTTTACCATGTCGCCTCAACATTGAGGTGCATGAAATTTCGAGCTACATTATTTAATCTCAAAATTATCGGACATGTTCAAGAACTGTTATTTAACAAGCAAAGATGTTGGGTCATCAAACTCCATAAGTTTTGGGCTTATTTGATTTAGTTTTACCTAAGAATGTGATATTTAGAATTTATCGATGGGTATTCGCGATTACCATGATTACGTGTTAAACCAAATTACGCATTGGTAAATTTATGCAAATCGTGTCCAGCGTCGTGCATTATATGCCTTTAAGAAGAAAAGCTACTCGCTCGGTACAGTGAATTAAAGGTGTATGTTCACTTTTTGGGGATATGATTTTTTTCACATCAAGATATTTTGATATCAGAATAATCCCCATATTTTTTTCAGTATGTCTGTAAAATCGTAGGGGCCAGAAATGATTTATTTAGAAATTATAGGCTAAAATGTGGTGGATTACTGCCAAAGGTGGTTAACCACCAGCCAGTTTGTGTACTACTCAATGGGCACTTTGTTTGTGACCTTGTGTTTCTAAAATAAGAACCATGGGAGTTATGCAACTCAAACTTTGGAATGTGACAAATTTAAGGATGACCTTCCATGTAAAATAGAAAACATCAAGTTGAAAATCAGGCCAGCAATCAGAACTACCTTTAAGTGCCAAATACGACTCTATCTATAGACAATGCAGTAATGTATGTAGTGGTCACGTCGTCTTTTACGCCTTTACTGTATAAATGTTAGCTACAAGGCAAACAATCTTGTATATTTGTCTTTAGCAGACAGACGTGGTCGTAAATTGAGGATATAAAGCATATTAGTATTTAGTTCGCATTGAAAAATGCGCGGAGAGAAAGTGATTGTTAAACACTAGATCACCTCCTTCCTCGAAAGCAAACATCCGTGAACACTGTCAGATTGGGAAAGACGAAATAAGTAAATGTTTGAATTTCGTTACACATGACGCTTGCCTTATTGCGTAAATGAATCAGCAACAAATGAACTATCAAATTGGCCGAGTTTCGTGGTGTAGTGAATCAATCGATATTACTCATATTAATAATACCGATATCAATAACTCTCATCAAAATGATTTAGTTTTAATTAAATAATGTGCTAATGTAGCTTCGTCTGCGTTGATTCAAAGTTGATTGAAACAATGGACTGTAATATGAGAGGTACAAAGTCATATTTAGCATTGATTAGGTGCATGTGCCCCAATGTTATCGGTAAGTTTTTTCTAAGCATTGATTAGGTACATGTGCCCCAATGTCATCTGTAAGTCATACTAAGCATTGATTAGGTACTACATGTGCCCCAATGTTATCTGTAAGTTCTTTCAAGCATTGATTAGGTACATGTGCCCCAATGTTATCTGTAAGTCATACTAAGCATTGATAAGGTACATGTGCCCCAATGTTATCTGTAAGTCATACTAAGCATTGATTAGGTACATGTGCCCCAATGTTATCTGTAAGTCATACTATGCATTGATTAGGTACATGTGCCCCAATGTTATCTGTAGGTCTTACTAAGCATTTATTAGGTACATGTGCCCCAATGTTATCTGTAAGTCATACTAAGCATTGATTAGGTACTACATGTGACCCAATGTTATCTGTAAGTTCTTTCAAGCATTGATTAGGTACATGTGCCCCAATGTTATCTGTAAGTCATACTAAGCATTGATTAGGTACATGTGCCCCAATGTTATCTGTAAGTCATACTAAGCATTGATTAGGTACATGTGGCCCAATGTTATCTGTAGGTCTTACTAAGCATTTATTAGGTACATGTGCCCCAATGTTATCTGTAAGTCATACTAAGCATTGATTAGGTACTACATGTGCCCCAATGTTATCTGTAAGTTCTTTCAAGCATTGATTAGGTACATGTGCCCCAATGTTATCTGTAAGTCATACTAAGCATTGATTAGGTACATGTGCCCCAATGTTATCTGTAAGTCATACTAAGCATTGATTAGGTACATGTGCCCCAATGTTATCTGTAGGTCTTACTAAGCATTGATTAGGTACATGTGCCCCAATGTTATCTGTAAGTCATACTAAGCATTGATTAGGTACATGTGCCCCAATGTTCGTACGTGTGCCCCAAGTGTTATCTGTAAGTCATACTAAGCATTGATTAGGTACATGTGCCCCAATGTTATCTGTAAGTCATACTAAGCATTGATTAGGTACTACATGTGCCCCAATGTTATCTGTAAGTCATACTAAGCATTGATTAGGTACATGTGCCCCAATGTTATCTGTAAGTCATACTAAGCATTGATTAGGTACATGTGCCCCAATTTTATCTGAAGTCATACTAAGCATTGATTAAGTACATGTGCCCCAATTTTATCTGAAGTCATACTAAGCATTGATTAGGTACATGTGCCCCAATATTATCTGTTGAGCGGCGGATCTTTATGCATGGTCGACTCTATAGCTTCGTCCCCGAAATTATTTCAAGAAACAAAAGCATCAAATTCTTGAGACGTAACACAAGGAGACAGTGGCATAAATAGAACCATTGGATTCGATGCCTTTCAATGCCCCTGAACTTGTATAAAGCAACACTTTCTTGCATAACAATTGGGAAGTTTTAATAATAATCCAATAATAATAATAATCTGGATTTATAGCGCCTTTCCAAGATTGATCATAGCACTTTATACAATGTTGAAGGGCCGGAAAAACATACAAGGTTTTGACAGAACATCTTTAATTATTTACTATCATTGATGTTTTAAATATAAATATCTGTTCATTATTATTATTGTATATGGTAAATAAAAGGGATGGACATTTAAAAAAAAAAAATCCTTTAGAATGTCCCCCGTTACACCGGAAAGGTTGGATTTACTATTATCTCAACCATGTCAACTTAATCATGTTAATGGTGGGCGATGTCACGGTGGGCGTTGTCAATATTATGTACATTATTATCCGATTAAACTTTATTAAGTTCATAAGCTCAAAATAATAAGCTTTCCTATTTGCTAAAAGAAGAAGTCATAGAGCAATTTTTTTTTGTAATCAACAAAAGGAGACAGCCTCGCATACTACCATCATATTGCCTGACACCGTACTGACTACGCGAATTACGAAAGAAATATAGTCTTCGGACCAGTGGCGGCGCCAGCATCCCAATCTTTTGGTGGAAAAAAGGGGGGCAAGATTTTTTTGAGCGGGGCATGAAGAAAAAAAGATGCACTCAATTGTTGTTTGCCATTTTAAGCTAAAATTGTCAAATTTGGTATAATTCTAACTAATTTGGTATGAAAATGCGCGCTTTCGCGCAAAATGTAGCTGTGTTATGCTAACATTGTTAAAATTGGTATAGTTTAACCTAATTTGCTAATAAAATGCGCATTGCATTTTATGCTACAATTTTCAAATTTTGTCTATAATTTTAACAAACATTTTTTTTTTTTGGGGGGGGGGGGGTAAAGTCTAGGGGGGGGGAGGCAGTAAAATGTTTGGGGGAATTCCCCCTCCCCCCGCCCCCTCTCCCCGCCCCCTCTCCCCCACCTCCGTGGCGCCACCACTGCTTCGGACTTACTGTTAACTGTTTACCTAGCTCGTCCTACTATAAGAGGGTGGGGTAAGGTTTTTCCGGTGGTAATAAAACGTAGACTATGGGACGTTGGTCTGTATCTTTCACTCTTGTAGTCCACCTTTGGGGAGAACATGAAAGTATTACCAAAAGGTGGCAAATATATCCCTAAACACAAATTCACCTGATCCCACGTTCGTAGGTTGCACGTTATGACCCTAGACCTCGATTTAGGGTCAAAGGTCACATGTGTTTCAATGGGAAGTCAAAAACTAAATTTAACATGGTAAAAAAACTAAAAAATTAGCTATTGACTATATAAAGTATATTTTATTGTTGGGATAAGTGTTTTAAACAAAAAAGTCAATCACAACTTTGATCGTAGATCAATAGTTTTTGAACTGTGACCTTTTGAAAAAGACAAGTTGGCCAAAATAGACCATTTTGGTCATATTTTCGCAAAATTGGCACAAAAATGACATGTTATCATCATTAAAAAAATATTTTGACTCATTATGAATTGATAAACCATGTTATAATGTTGGTATATAGATGTACATTACATTACAACACATTTCAAAAGTCAATGGTATGCTGATGCCATGGCAACCAGCTTTAATATCCTTCAAATCCTTTAAATTTGACTCAGATTTTACCAATTTTCGATGAATTTGAAGGATATTAGAGCTGTTTGCCATGGCATGCGGACACCATTGACTTTTGAAATGTGTTGTAATGTAAAGTTCATCTATAAACCAACATTATAACATGGTTTATCAATTCATAATGAGTCAAAATATTTGTTTAATGATGATAACATGTCATTTTTGTGCCAATTTTGCGAAAATAATTATAACCAAAATGGTCTATTTTGGCCAACTTGTCTTTTTCAAAAGGTCACAGTTGATCTACGATCAAAGTTGTGATTGACTTTTTGTTTAAAACACTTATCCCAACAATAAAATATACTTTATATAGTCAATAGCTCATTTTTTAGTTTTTTTACCATGTTAAATTTAGTTTTTGACTTCCCATTAAAACACATGTGACCTTTGACCCTAAATCGAGGTCTAGGGTCATAACGTGCAACCTACGAACGTGGGATCAGGTGAATTTGTATTAAGGGATATATTTGCCACCTTTTGGTAATAATTTCATGTTCTCCCCAGAGGTGGACTACAAAAATCAATAACTAAGCACATTTTGGCCTCACGGCCCATAGTCTACATGGCCTATACGGTATTAGTAATTCAAGGGAGCACGCAACTAATTCGCTCCCCATAGGCTTTACATACAAATGTCGGCCTATTAAAACCTCTCTATTTCAAAATTTCCACGGTCAATGTTTGTGAAAATTTGCAATCTTATGCCATCAATGCTTATTTATAACATATCAGAATATAAAGAAAAGTTATCCGTCACATTTTTCAGTAAATGCCGCTTAATTTAGAGGTATTAATATCATCACCTAATTTTCAGTCCTCAGGCTGGGATGCACAGTGGCGGTAAATCGCCGGATAAAATTATAATAAAGCTCAAATCATCCCGTTTCTTTTACAAACTTCACGTACATATTCCACACAACACATACATGCAACATTCGAGAGGACAGCACCAGCTAATGTATCGATTTCGCACACTTTTTGTGCTTGATAGGAACTATTGCTGTACTCAATTTTTTGCCGGAAGTGGATTTCTAGACTGAATTAGTTGTGTGCGCCCTTTAAGAACATATGTTTGTTCAAAATCATATAAATCATATACCATTGTTTTCATTGTTAAATTTTAAGTATAAATGCAAAATCTTATAGAATTTTGATATCCCGTTTTAGAGATGTGGTCATTTGAAACAGCGTATCGCCATATGTAAATTTGTATTTTTCGCGTGTTTTTTTAAAACTATCTACATGTACGTGCCGCGTGGAGTGCACACGAAGTACTGTCTTCAGTAGATAGCATCCCGTGCATTGGCAAGTTTTGTGATTTTATACTGTATGAAGTCATTGAAACTTTTCAAAAAATGAACAATATAAGAATATAAACACATTTTGCCCGAAAGGATAAGCATTTTAAGTGATAAATTACTCTGTCGACATAATGCAATTCGCCTAAATCTAGTAAATGTCGATATCCGCGATAGCTATCGTCCGTTACCCTTTGATCGAGTTGTCAAACGGTGTTGGGCGGACATCATCAGACAGAAATTTACTACATTTGTTGCAGCACTATGATGATTAAAGAAACTTTTAATCTTATAGACCTCTACACCATATCTGAGTCGAAAGCTCCCCCTCCCCCCCCCCCCCCCCCCACCGTATTTCAAATAAGGTCGCATTTTCCTATTAATAAAAGGCGGGTTTACGTTTTTATACTGCAAAAATATGAATTTTTGTGAAACCAAAACATTGTTTTAATCAAAAACAAGTCGAATATATTCAATTTCCCTACATCCAACTTCTTTTTATAATGGTCCGTTGTCTATCTCATGGGCAAAATGGGGGAAAAAAGTAAAGATATTTGGCTCACACACGGGTTCTTTGAAGTAGGCCTACGGCCATTATTTGCGAGTTTGTGATTAAAAAACCGCCCAAGACTGCATGTAATTTTGTTGGTACTCGTTAATTTTCAACGCATTGACCATGCACATTCCCTCGGCGAGTGAAACCACTGGGAACTAGGGAACTAGGGATGTGCGCTTTAAGAACACATGTTTGTTCAAAATCATATAAATCATATACCATTGTTTTCATTGTTAAATTTTAAGTATAAATGCAAAATCTTATAGAATTTTGATATCCCGTTGTAGAGATGTGGTCATTTGAAACAGCGTATCGCCATATGTAAATTTGTATTTTTCGCGTGTTTTTTTAAAACTATCTACGTGCCGCGTGGAGTGCACACGAAGTACTGTCTTCAGTAGATAGCATCCCGTGCATTGGCAAGTTTTGTGATTTTATACTGTATGAAGTCATTGAAACTTTTCAAAAAATGAACAATATAAGAATATAAACACATTTTGCCCGAAAGGATAAGCATTTTAAGTGATAAATTACTCTGTCGACATAATGCAATTCGCCTAAATCTAGTAAATGTCGATATCCGCGATAGCTATCGTCCGTTACCCTTTGATCGAGTTGTCAAACGGTGTTGGGCGGACATCATCAGACAGAAATTTACTACATTTGTTGCAGCACTATGATGATTAAAGAAACTTTTAATCTTATAGACCTCTACACCATATCTGAGTCGAAAGCCCCCCCCCCCCCCCCCCCCCCCCACCGTATTTCAAATAATGTCGCATTTTCCTATTAATAAAAGGCGGGTTTACGTTTTTATACTGCACAAATATGAATTTTTGTGAAACCAAAACATTGTTTTAATCAAAAACAAGTCGAATATATTCAATTTCCCTACATCCAACTTCTTTTTATAATGGTCCGTTGTCTATCTCATGGGCAAAATGGGGGAAAAAAGTAAAGAAATTTGGCTCACACACGGGTTCTTTGAAGTAGGCCTACGGCCATTATTTGCGAGTTTGTGATTAAAAAACCGCCCAAGACTGCATGTAATTTTGTTGGTACTCGTTAATTTTCATCGCATTGACCATGCACATTCCCTCGGCGAGTGAAACCACCGGGAACTAGGGAACTAGGGATGTGCGCTTCAAGGGAGCACGCAACTAATTCGCTCCCCATAGGCTTTACATACAAATGTCGGCCTATTAAAACCTCTCTATTTCAAAATTTCCACGGTCAATGTTTGTGAAAATTTGCAATCTTATGCCATCAATGCTTATTTATAACATATCAGAATATAAAGAAAAGTTATCCGTCACATTTTTCAGTAAATGCCGCTAGAGGTATTAATATCATCACCTAATTTTCAGTCCTCAGGCTGGGATGCACAGTGGCGGTAAATCGCCGGATAAAATTATAATAAAGCTCAAATCATCCCGTTTCTTTTACAAACTTCACGTACATATTCCACACAACACATACATGCAACATTCGAGAGGACAGCACCAGCTAATGTATCGATTTCGCACACTTTTTGTGCTTGATAGGAACTATTGCTGTACTCAATTTTTTGCCGGAAGTGGATTTCTAGACTGAATTAGTTGTGTGCGCCCTTAAACTATAGGCCAGAATCTTGAGGTCGGCCATGTTTAGTGACGTCATGAGTGGATGTTTGTAATTTGTTGGTATAAAGAAAGTACACACTTTGTTTATGTCATTTTGAGTAACATTTAATTTTTTTTACCAAACAGGCTAGATAGGCATTTAGATGAATCTTTTAGGCATCATTTGATACCAAATTTGCCCCCTAACAACAAAGATAAACCATGATAAGCACCATTTAAAGAAAATTGGTCACTTTTCAAAAGTCACATTTTCAACTCAAAATAACATAAACAAAGTGTAAACTTTCTTTTGTTGAACCATTTATATTGAATAGACCTGAAGCTATTATATACCAAATAAGTATAACTCCGCATCTCTGTTTGGATCCTTTCATGGTCACCGTGTTACAAATAGGACGAGAGTTAAACCAAAATACAGAGATCGGGGTTGAAAAAGTGGCGCTCACATTATAGTTGATTAGGTCTACCCGGCAAAGATGAAGTAAATTGTTTTGATAAGCAAAATAGATCAGTTCATGAATATTATACTCTATTGCTAAACATCAGCTTTGAATGTTAGATATATATTTAATAAGGAACGTTCACAAATTCATCGGCCTGATTTCAGCAACGTGATATAGTTTTTATAGCCTCAGCCAGTCCAATTCAACACTCTTGGTATTGTCATACTCGTCGTCAATAAATAAATGAGTATAATAATTGAGAATGGGCTATGTGCAATTGTTAACAGTGTCCAGTTTTACCATAAACATGATAGAGCAGGCATACTTTTCATTATGAATAATTCATGGCAACTTGACTTAGCAATAAATGTAATCGGGTTATAGTGTTTTATAAGCTTTAAATGCTCTCACTCAACCACAATGAGATGGTAAACATCGTCCTTTATGATATAAAGATATGTGTGACCAAGACGCGTTTTAATTTATCGTAAACAACATTATAAACTATAGATGTAAATTTAAATACAATTATATACCAACCAACCAGTCTCTATACTACACGCTTTATTCCGTCACTCAGTGGTGTAACAGCCGGGGGGCAGGTGGGGGGGGGGGGGGGGGGCACAAGTGCCCCCCCCCCCCCCCCCCCCGAAGGTGCTCAGCGGGAAATTCAAAACCTACCCACCAGAAAAAATGGGGGGAAGGGAAAAGAGGAAAAGAAGGGGGAAAGGGAAGAAAAGAGAGAGAGAGCAAGGAAAAAGAAAAAGGAAAAGGAGAAAAAAGGGGAAAGAAAGAAAAGAATAAAGGGAAAGAAAGAAAGAAAGAAAATTTCGCAGTACAAAAAGCACAACAGCCCACAGTTGTGTGTTTTGTACTTCGGACATTTTGTGATCGTGCGAAATGTTGTGACCGTGCGAAATTTTATGACCGTGCGAAATTTGTGACCTTGCGTAATTTTGTGACCGTGCGAAATTTTTTTAAGGAAAAAAAGGGGAAAGAAAGAAAAGAATAAAGGGAAAGAAGAAAGAAAGAAAATTTCGCAGTACAAAAAGCACAACAGCCCACAGTTGTGTGTTTTGTACTTCGACATTTTGTGACCGTGCGAAATATTGTGACCGTGCGAAATTTTTATGACCGTGCGAAATTTGTGACCTTGCGTAATTTTGTGACCGTGCAATTTTTTTTGACCCTTACGCCCCCCCCCCCCCCCCCCCCACCCCCCACACTTACGTGAAATTCACGAGGTGACTGACTGGGGAAAAAAAATGGGGCAACCTTTACGAAAAATTCCGGGGACGGAATTATTCTAACCCAGGATTTTTTTTGGCTGTGCCCCCCCCCCCCCCCCCCCCCCCTGACA